>SDVV010019727.1:0-13465 GCA_016164225.1 Gammarus roeselii
TGCTGATTGGCTGCCCCTTCAGGCGGTTGTTGGCGCCACACGAGCTTATTGGCTGCCCTCCAGGGTTGTTTTGCGCCACACAATTTGGCACTGCCACCACTGAGGGAATCCCGCCATCAGAGGGAATACTGCATCTGTGGCACATTTCAGTGGAGGTTAATACAATGACTTAAATATGTATGATACCTTAATGTTACATTGTACAGTTTATAATTTAATACTAAAGGCTGTATATCTATACATACATAATTTAACGTGGGGGAGAGCAATGCAGGACTTGGCTTGCAAACCCTTACACTACTATGAACTCGCCCTGCTACAATTACCGCCCTGTGTTTTATCTACTACAAATGTCTTACTAGCGCCTCACTACTGTGATAACTACATCTTATTTAAGTCTTGCAGTCACGTGACTCTAAAACCTTTTATAAGTCATTCACATTCAAACTTCATGTCCATGTTAAATTATGTTCATCATGCTCAGTATTTTTTATGTCCATAGTTGCTCATCGAGCAATCTCATGATAAGCACTCCGAGTTTCGCACACACGCTACTCTTGTGTAACATGCCATAGCACATCTGCTGGCAAGCGGTCATAAAATATGGCTGTTAAGCGCATCGTGTATCTCACCATATCCCGTCAGTATCCTCCGAATGAGATCTCGTTCTTGTCACAGTGTAATTGCCTATCAGCCGAAAACGATAAACATCTACAACGTCTATTTCGGACGTCACGTCCGCACAGACCTCTCGATGCCGGCTCGTTGTTACAAGTTTAATCAAAATAACATAATTATTATTATTTTTTGACCTAATCCAATTCACATAATTATTTGTCAATGCACAAGTTTTATAATCATTTCATCATTAAACCAACTCTTCATTGTAAGCCCACAAGTTTTATAAATACATTGTAATAGCTGAAATGGTGCACGAGGAATTCAGTACAGCCATCTGAAAACGTATATTTTATTTACATAAGGTTACATATAGTTACATCCTGCATCCAGGTGGATACTTGGAATATCTTACTGTGGGAATCTATAATGTAAGTATTGGTCTGCTCTAGGTTCAGAAACCTAGTTTGAGAAACTAGAATCATTTGTAAAACTTGAGAATGAGGGATATCCTAGTTTCATCACTGAGGTAGGCACATAATAAAATTTCTTACTTGTCAACCGTGGAGGCACTAATCAAGGCCTAAAAGGTAAACCCTTGTATGATGCTGATTATTTTGTTATCATTAATGCCAATTTATGGGCATCTTTATTTACACTTCATGGCAGTTATTTGAATAGTACAGGAGCTATAAACGTACATTCCTGAAAAGGTATGAAGAATACCATGATAGAGATGGTGATTGAAGTCTAAGCTAGGCATTCAGTTCTAAACTAGTTCACAAATATAAGAGCACTTCCTAACTTATGTACATTAATTTTACTGGGCCATCGTCTCAACACACGGTCCCGGCCATTCAAATACATGTGTTCCAGAAAGAACACACGATTTAAACAAAACAGACACATGATGTGTTGCACGCACCACCTTACAGGAGTTAAGAAAGCCCTCTCTGTGTTGATTTCGGAAAAGCCAAAGTATTGCCTTATTCGTATCAAGATTTCTACCTGAATAATTTATTCGGTTTGATGAATATGTTCTATGTCGTTTTTGAGCTTGGGTATTTATTTAACCAAATAAATATTTGTTGCACTACCATTATGGTTGGGAGCAGTTTTGTACCAGGTGAACAGAAATGCTGTAGCTACATACAGAGAGGTGTGAACCTGATATCAAGAGAGGTGATTGCTTAATAGATTCGTGCTTGTGTTACATGTATAATGTGTTTAGTGTTATTAGTATTGATGTAGTGTCAATTGGGGACCTCTACACTTTTAACTCTTGGCTTAGAAGTTGTTCCGTGCGACGCCGTTATTCATCACTGTTCGTATTGACTGCCGCGGGAAGAAAGTAACAATCCTCGTGTTTTTTTCCAAATGCGACTGAATAGCTGGATCCTCTTGATCCTGTTATTGTGACAAGGCGTCGGCTTGAACCCTGCCACATCATGTATTTAAATTTGAGTGTTCCTCCAATTAAGTGTTTTACGGTCAGTGCTGCACTGCCTACATATGTTGTGGCCAAGGGTTGCATTCGCACGATGTATTGAGGCAGCATCTGTCAACTACGTCAGGGCTTACTACTGTCTAAACAAACACACTCACTCATACAGGTCCACTCAGCTGTCATGCGAAGTTGCATCCCATCGCTGGGTAACGTTTTACAATGAACAGTAACGATAGCGGAGAAGCAGTTGCGCAATTTTTCTAAGTAGTGGTTTTAGCTAGTCAGAAAGGTTGCGAAAGTAGCGGGAGCGGTTCAATAATTTGGGAGCGGTGCCTACCTCTGTGTATGTTATAACATGGTGGCGTACAGATAGTTCCTCTAGATTAAATCACGTGTAACAAATTTACTGTCATGCTCTCGATGGGCTTTAATGACTGTTACTAACATCATTAATATATTTAAATTTTTTGGCACACTATATATTTTTCACATTTGTACACGTAGGGTATTTTCATGCAACCTTTCTTTAGGGTAACTGTAATGGTCTATCAGGGTAAAGTAATTGGATTTGATTCCACCAAGGCATGGAATATGTATTTGTTTACATCTCGTTCCTAGTTCGGCTCATTGTTGACCATCACGATGTTATTCTGCTGCTTGTGTCGTAATACCTGTGAATAATTGTGAACTTACTAAATGGGAACTCCTGTTAGAGCAATATCTCGTGTAAGTTATTAAATTTTATCATGTTCATTCATTCCTGTCTTGTTTCTTGGCACGGTGTAGCCTGCTGTGCTAAATGATTCCTCTAGAAGCTATTGCTCACGATTCACAAATATGGCCAAAAAATGAATATATGGATGTACAAATGAATGTATTTGCAATAATGTCAGACCCTGGGTCAGCTGCAGCTGGAAGTGACCGTACTTTATAGTAGATACAGTCAAAATTAACTGTACAAAGCGTATAAGCACTTCCTGTTGGCCAGATTGTACAATTGGGCACAGGGTTGAAAACAATACAGGCATTTTCATCTCTGAATATATTGAATCAAACCAGCTGTGCACCTGCTGTGCACCTTGAATAATTGAGATTTGCTTAACTGGATCTTAGCAATTGCTCATGGGCATGTTTGCACAGCCAAGTGCACTACTGATCCAGTCTGTATTCTGCATGCCGACTATCTCATTTTTGTATCTAACCTTTGCAGCACCCCACAGCCCTGCCAATAGGGCACCCAGGCATGGGAGGCAGTACACCTCAGCATGCCAGCAATCAAAAAGAACAGCATGGCACAAGCACTGCTGCATTATGCTGGTCGGAATGCGCTGAATAGGTCAAACAAAAACAAAACAATGAAGACAGTTAATAATTGCACACAACTGTCAGCAACACAAACAAAGTCACTAGATCACATCAAATTGGGTCAAGCAAAACTCATACAACACTGCCCCCAACTCCCCTGCCAAGGCCCTCTCCAGATTGCACAATTGGGCACGGGGTTGAGAACATTACGTGCGTTTTCATAGCTGAATATTAGGAACCAAACCAGCTGTGCGCCTCATAAGCTAAGGACGGCATATCTAGACCTTTGCGTGCGCTTGCAGAGTATGTTTGTAGAGTTACGTGGGCCACTGTCAAAGACACTGACAAATATATACATAACAGAGTTTGAGTTGTGAGCTCCTCAAAGCAGACTGCAGAATTTCATGTGTGAAGAGTTTGAGATGACCGCACATAGACGCAATCGTCTTTCACCAACCAGGCATCATACAGAACAGAATGTAACATTTAGATGATACTCATTCTTATGGTAGTTATAAATTATAATAAACAATACCTGTCAGTTTTTATTATAAATTGTCATTACTAACAATCCTTAATTTTGAACTTACACTCCGCTGTCTTTTCCATGAATTTTGCAGCAAACTTGTTTACATAACGTTGTGACGTCGGTGTTGTTTTCATCTTTTGTCAAAATGCAGTAATGTTGAATTGTTGTTCAAACCATGCAGGGCATAATTCAATATTACAGTTTAGCTAGCTATTGTTGCATTCATACCAAACGCTGATGCGCTTTGTCTTGACTGATATTGACCGTTGTATTGTGAATCATCAATTTTTTATTCTCCCGCCAAAAAATTGGGAAATTGGTTTTTGTTTGTTTCTCTTGGTAACTGATGACGAGCCGGACTGTTCGGTCAAATAAATTAGTAGTTCTTCAATGATGGTGATGCGCAGTGGTTAGGAGTCTCGGTGTCAGCTTGAATTAATATGCTATGAAGGAAAATGCGTACATAAAATTTTAGCATAAAAAATGTTTTTGAAAAATTGTTTACGTGCGATGTACTGTCTCCGCGTGCAATATTTTGAAAGGTGTCTTCACGTGCGCTTCATCTCAAGGTTTCATGTGCGCATCACATATTTCTTATCAATGTTTGTGTGCGCTGCCTGCCAAATTGTGCAAACTAGGGCCCTCTTGAAGCCGCAAAGTGAATCACACTGCACCACATTAGCGGGCAGCCAGTTCCAAATTTGCACACAACAAGAATAAAAGTATCTATGTTTATAGTCCATCTGACAGCAAGGAACCACCAGCTTGAAAGAATGCCAACATGTGCCAATATCTGTAGCTCTCTCAAACAGAGCAGACAAACCTGAATCAACAGAACAATGAAAAATCTTCCAACACTTCACAAGATCTGAATGCAACAATCTCCCCCTCACAGAAAACAACTGCATCGCTTTGAGCCGTTCACCATAGTCCATTCCACCCAGCCCATCAATTTCCCTGGTCCACCTCTTCTGCACAGACTCCAACAATCTCAGATCCCTTAAATATCCCACATTCCACACACATGAGCAGTAGTCCAAGATGGGTCTTATATGAGTAATAAACAAAGAGACCATGCGAACAGAACTCCTATTTACTGTAGAGCGGAGCAGACTGGTTGCCTGAGTGGAAGCCTTTCTTACAACACTCCTCACATGGAGATGGAACTGCAGCCTTGAGTCAACAAGCACTCCCAAGTCCCTGAAGGAATTGACAAGCTCAATACCACACCATTCAAATTATGAGCAATGCCATCATCACATAATCTGCTCCAATTCAAGATGGCCCTCGTAGAAACGCATAAAGTCACACTTGTCAATGTTCAACTAGAGATTCCATGACAATGACACAGACTGCACCAAATCCAGATCCCTCTGCAAGGAAGACACACCCAGACAAACTGCTTAGGTGTGTCGTCCAAGATCAGCATCAATGATTGAGTTGTTGTTGTCATCACGGACGTTTTGTCCGTGATGACAGTCTGGTGGGAAAACTGAAGTTGTTGTCCTCCTCCAGCAGCATACTTGTGGTGTTGTCCTCAGTCTGTAAGCAAACTATTTGTTGTCCCATGTTTATTATAGGACATAAAAATGATTCACCACTTGTTCATTTTCATAGATCCGCTCTCAAGTTCATGTTCCACTACCGCCATATTCACACTCGTGCCAATTTATTCTATCATGTATCTTGGAAAGTGAAAGTTTTTAAAAATCAAATGGAATTGCATTTGGTAAAATAAGACCTCAATTGATGTCCTTTCGAGAAATGTCTCATATTTCTATTTTTAAATTAATAATTGTTAGATCTCTAGCCCAGTGATCAGTTTACCTTTGATTCCTAGCTTTGCAGCCCCCCAAGGGCTCAGCATACCCAGTGGTAGGTGCACAAAGCTAGGAGAGGCCAGCACAGCCATGTGGGCCAGCATCTACAAAGACTCCACAGAAAAACAACGGGAGGATGCTAAATGGGATGCGCACCATTGGCTTCCAGAAAAGGAACCCATACCCACTTGCATGAAAACCCAAAGCACAACCCAAATTGCACAATTTGGCAGGAAGCGCATGCAAACATTGTTAAGAAATATGTGAAGCGCACATGAAATCTTGAAATGAAGCGCACGTGAAGACCCCTTTCAAAATATCGCACGCAGAGACAGTACATCGCACGTAAACAATTTTTCAAGAACATTTGTTTTGCTAAAATTTCATGCACACATTTTCCTCCATAGCATATTAATTCAAACTGACCCCAAGATTCCTAACCACTGCGCATAACCATCATTAAAGAACTACTAATCGCTGTGACCGGACAGTCCGGATCGTCATCGGTTACTGAGAGAAACGAACAAAAACCAATATCTCATTTTTTTGGCGGGAGAATAAAAAATTGACGATTCACAATACAACGGGCAATATCAGTAAAGTCAAAGAGCATCAGCGTTTGGTATGAATGCAACAATAGCTAAACTGTAATATTGAATTACGCCCTGCATGGTTCAAACGACAATTTAACATTACTGCATTTTGAATATAGATGGAAACAAACATCGACGTCACACACGTTATGTAAACAAGTTTGCTGCAACATTCATGGAAAAGACAGCGGAGTGGAAGTACAAAATTAAGCATTGTGTAAAATGGCAACTTTTAATAAGAACTGACTGGTATTGATCATTATAATTTATAACTACCATAAGAAAGTGTATCATCTAAATGTTACATTCTGTTTTGTATAACGCCTGGTTGGTGAAAGATGCTTATGTCTATGTGCGGTCATCTCAAACTCGACACACATGTAATTCTGCAGTCTATTTCGCGACGCTCGCAGCCTCGCACCTCTAGATCTCTGTTCTGTATATATTTGTCAGTGTCTCTGACAGTGGTGCATGTAACTTGGCAAACATACTGCTGCGAGCGCACGCAAAGGTCTAGATATGCCTATCTCAGCTTTTGAGGCGCACGGCTGGTTTGGTTCTTAATATTCTGCAATGAAAATGCACATAAAGTTCTCAACCCCGTGCCCATTTGTGCAATCTGGAGCACAACTACAACCCAGCAGAAAACTATGAAAGCAAATACATATACACATATACATATATATAAAAAGAAAAAAACAATCAGAAACAAGCAACATGACAAATCACACCACAGCTCGCCAACACGACCGGGAACGCAATACCCAGCCCCTCAAACAACCTATTCTCCATAAACTCTGCCAACCCTGCCTTGAAAGCAAAAATAGCAGAAGAACAGCAGCAGGCAGCTTATTCCATTTCCTAATGCATCCAACAACCTTTGGAGCAGAATTGACAAATCAAAAGCCTCCGTGTCACAACAGAATTCTCCAATACTTTATGAGGTCACTTCTCAGTAACCTGCCCTTGATTGAGAAGAAATTGAGTGCTATCAGCCTGTCATGGCAGGACATCTCAGACAGACCATGCACCTGTTTGGTCCACCTCCTCTGAACAGACACAAGCAACTTCACATCCTGGACATAACAAAGATTCCACACACAGGAGCAGTAATCAAGAATGGGCCTAACATGTGCCACAAAGAGTGTGACCATAAAATTTGGACTTCTTTCAAGTGTTGACCTAAGCAAATCACTACAAAGACCAGCAGGTTGTCTTACAACTTCTCTGACATGACCATGAAACTTAAGACCAACATCCACATGAACTCCCAAATCGGGATGAACTTGGACAAACTCCAGACAAGCCCTCCCAGGAACGAAAACAGCTTCTGCACCGGGACCAATCCAACTAGCAAAATGTCTACTGAATCGGAAAACAACACACTTGCTAGGATTCAATGTCAAATTCCATGAAGATGCAGTCTGGAATACTTTGTCAAGGTCTCCGTGCAAAGCAAACGCACTGCCAACAACATGACGTTGAAAAGACAACTAAATTTTAAAATCATCAGCAAATGCGCCAAACTTAGATACAAGGCCATCTGTCAAAAAATTAAGATATAGCTAGCTACTAGAAAGAGGACTGGACCCAAGACTGAAACCTGTGGAACCCTACTCAGAAAATCCCTCGGCTCACTATTCACTCCATTAATGCCAACGTACATAATTCAAGAATTAAGAAATGAAAATGAAGCTGATCTTTTCTTTGCACTTCTATGTGAGAATAATGGCCCTTTTCAGTCGTTTAGGAACTGGGAAGTTTGTTGGATGTGGACTTCTCTAGGTTAGGGGTCCAATGGGTTCTTTCCGCTCTTGATCCCAGTTCCAGTATGGGTCCAGATGACTTCCATCCACATCTGAGAAGCTGTGCTAATGAGCTCTCTCTCCCTCTTTGTTTAAATTTTCAAAAATCAGCAAGGACAGGATCAGTCTGTGCTGTCCAGTTTGCACAATTTGGCAGGCGGGGCACGCAAACATTGATGAAAAATATCTGATGCGCACATGAAATTTTGAGATGAAGTGCATGTGAGGACACCTTTCCAAATAACGCATGCAGAGACAGTACATCGCACATAAACAAATCTTCAAAACTATTTGTTGTGGTACAATTTCATGCACACATTTTCCTCCATAGCATATTACTTCAAGCTGACACCAAGATTCCTAACCACTACACATCACTATCATTGAAGAACTACTAATTTCTTTGACCGAACAGTCCAGATCATCAGCGGCTACTGAGAGAAACTAACAAAAACCAATTTCGCATATCATGGCAGGAGAATAAAAAATTGGCCATTCACAATACAACATGCAATATAAGTCGAGATGAAGTGCATCAGCGTTTGGTATGAATGCAACAATAGCAAAACTGCAATATTGAATTACATCCTACATGGTTTGAATGACAATTTAACATAACTGCATTTTGACAATAGATGAAAACAAACACCAACACCACACACATTGTGTAAACAAGTTTTCTGCAACATTCATGAAACAGACAGCAGAGTGGAAGTGCAAAATCACGTATTGTTAGTAATGACAGTTTTTAATAAGAACTGGCAATGATTGTTAATTATAATTTATATATAACTACCATAAGAAAGAGTATCATCTATATTACATTTGGTTTTGTAGGACGTCAGGTCGGTGTAAGACGTTTGCATCTATGTGCAGTCATCTCAAACTCTATGCATATGTAATTCTGCAGTCTTTTATGCGGCCCTTGCTCCTCTAGCTCTCCGCTGTATGTATATTTGCCAGTATCTTTGACAGTAGGGCGCGTAACTCTACGAACATATTCAGCAAGCGCACACAAAGGTCTGGATATGCCTATCTCAGCTTCTGAGGGGCATGGCTGGTTTGGTTCTTGAAATTCGTCAATGAAAATGTTCGTAATGTTCTCAACCCCGTTTCCAATTGTGCAATCTGGCCTGCTGTCTATAGCAGACCACTGGTTGTTCAAATATTCAAGGTAAAGTCCCATGCTGATTCTCTGAATTAGAAACCTGTATGCTTGACATTAGTGGCTGTATCCCGGTTGACTGAGTATCTTGAGAGCAACAATTTTTTGTCATCTCATCAGTATGGTTTTGGTAGGAACTGTAGCACTAAGGACCAACTGTTGTTGATCTATGATGTTGGGATTTGGATTGATGAGGGATATATTGCGGTTGTCATGATGCTGGATTGTGAGTTATGCTGTGCTCCTGTCCCAGTAAGAACCCTTGGGTATATGTAATTCTCTGTTAACCTGGGTCTCGGCATTCTTCTCTGTCAGAGTGATGAAATTTTGTGTGAGTGGCTGCCCAAGCAGCTCAGTTGATGTGACCAGTGGTGCTTCTCAGTGTTCTGTCCTTGTACTGCTGCTGTTTCATGATCTCTTTTTATCACATCTCCAGAGGTCTTTCTTGCAAGTTCAAGGCATTTGCTGACAACTACATGTGGACAATGAGTAGGCAGACAAATGGTGCAGTGAGCTTTTGCGGTGCCTGACCCAACAGAACAGCGTTCGCTTCCATAAAATGACATCAACCTAGTAATTAAGAGAGCTGTACAAATTTTATGGAACAAGGAATGGTCTTATGTTACTATGAGGAATAATTTATGCGCAATCAGGCAATTTTGACGGGCTAAATAATGCTATGCCTTTTGAGAATTGGACATGCACTATCATACAGACACCTAACCAACCTGGATGGAATGCTTATTTCCCCTGTAGCTGTCTCTTGACCTAATGCTTACTGAGTTCAATCAGAGACCATTCTGTGCTGAACTATTTCTCAGCTACTTTCTATAATCTCTTAGCTGAAATTTGACCTGATGTGAATTGATCATTCTCCCTTTTACCTACCAATAGACTCCTCCATCTTCAAGGACCACTATTTTTTACTTTCAATAAAACACTTGGATTAAATGAGCTAAGTGAGATAAACGAGAAAGTGAAGCTGAGGAGTTTTAGCAGGTGTTGAGGGAGGAATTTGACAACATGAGAGGGCAGGACCTGAAAGATGTGGAGGAAGAAAGGGAGAAGTTCAGAGATGCCTTTGTGAGATGTTCGAGAAATGTGTGTGGTGTGCAACGTGTGGGCGGGGCAAACAGCGGTGGCGCAGAAGAATAGTTTCTGAGGAGTGGTTGCAGGCAAAGTCGGTGGTGGCCTATGACAACTATAAGGAGAAGAGGAAGCAGGTAAAGCAAGTGGTCAGGAGAACCAAAAAGGATGCTGATGCTTGGTGGAGCAGACGCTTCCTTTTTGGTTCTCATCACCACTCGCTTTGAGGAGAACAAAAAGATGTTCTGGAAAGAGGTTAAGAGAGTGAGAAAGGGAGAGACCAGAAAGGAGGAGGCAGTGATAGATCAGAATTACCAGTTGTTGATGGAAAGTGGTGGTGTATGAAAAAGGAAGAGGTGGGCCAAGTATTTTGATGAATTGTTGAATGTTGAGAATAACAGAGTGGCTGACATTGCTGCTGCTGTTGGTGGTGGTGCGCAGATGCCGGTTTTTGGAGAGAGACTCACTGCGGACAGTACTAGGAAAGAGGTGCAGGAGGCGGTGGAGATGATAAAAGCATGGAAAGCCCCTGGTTTGGATGGCGTTGCAACTGAGTACCTGGAAAAGGGTCGAATAAAGATGATCGAATGGTTGGTGAGGCTACTGAACATTTGTTTTGTGGCGGGTGTGGTACCAAATGAGTGGGGCAGTGCCTGCATTCTCCTGTTATTTAAGGGCAAAGTAGATAAATATGAATGCTGCAACTCAAAAGGTATCAGTTGTTGTGTGTGGTTGGTAAGCTGTATGGCAGAGTGCTGATCAAAAGGATTAGAATATGTATGGATTGCGCAATTAGAGAGGAACAATGTGGCTTTGGGAATAGTAGAGGGTGTGCCGATCACATTTTGCAGTTGAGGCAGGTCTGTGAGAAGTATCTTGCAAAGGGAAAGGATTTGTTTTGGACTTTCATGGATCTGGAAAAGGCACTCAACAGGATTGACAGGGAAGCGCTGTGGAGAGTGTTGCATTTGTATGGAGTGGGCGGAAAGCTGTTGAAAGCGGTGCCAAGTTTCTATGTTGGCAGCTGAGCGTGTGTCCAAGTGGGAAGCAAGGTGAGTGATTGGTTCACAGTGAAAGGGGGTCTGAGACGAGGCTGCGTGATGTCTCCTTGGTTGTTCAATCTATATGGATGGAGTGGTCAGGGAGGTGAAGGCAAGTGGGCTGGGTCATGGCATGGAGCTGTTGGAAGCAAATTGGCGGAGTTGGCAGTTGAGCCAGTTGCTGTTTTTGCAATGAGACGGCTGTGGGACGGATTCAACGGAGCAGCTATGTAAACTGGTGTCAGAGTTTGGTAGAGTGTGTGAGAGGAGGAAGCTTTGAGTAAACGTGGGTAAGAGTAAAGTAATTGGATGCTGGAGAACTGCCAATGTGAGCAGGATTAGCGTCCTCCTAAATTGAGAGTTGTTGATAGAAGTTCAGTGTTTTAAGTATCTGGGCTCCCTGTGGAGGAGACTGATTTAGTGGAAACTGAGGTGAAGTTGCAAGTGAAGGAGGGGTGTCAAGCGTTGAGTGCACTGAAGAGCATAATGAGCTGCAGGACGTTGGGGATTGAAGCAAAGAGAGGGCTGTATAAGGGTGTTGTTGTCCTAACTGTGCTGTACAGAGCAGAGACTTGGGGGGTGAGAGCAGAGAAGAGAAGAAGGTTGAACGTTTTAAAGATGAAATATTTGAGAAGCATGGCTGGAGTGTTTCTTAGAGACAGGTTCATTACCAACGTGGTTTGAATCAGAATGGGGATGGTGAAGAAGTTAAGAGGACAGAGTTGATTTGCATGTTCTAAGATGGTTCGGGCACATGGTGAAGATGGATGAGGAGAGACTGGTGAAAAGGGTGTGGAAGGCAGAGGCTAGTGGAGGTAGGCCTAGAGGGAGACCAAAGTTTGGGTGGATGAATGGTGTGAAGCAGGCGTTAGGAAGGAGAGACCTGAGTGTGGAGGTAGCAAAAGAGCGTGCACTGGATAGGCATGACTGGATAATGATTGTGATCAGATGAGTTTTGATGCTGCCCTGATGTGTGTTCCTGCCCTAGGCATATCGTTTAGAGACGGGATGGTTGTGGACCTTGAACAGCACTCACACTGTCTGGCCCTGCTGTTGACACTGACCTCGAATGGCACTCATGACCTCGATGGTGTTTTGCTGGGTTCCCAGCCGGACCCTTTCGTGCAAAAGGGCTAAGGTGTGTGTGTTAGGTGGGGATTTCAACCTAGTGTTTGTAGCGTCAACCGGGGTGACTCCCCGCATTTTGCGCATACTTTTAAATAACTCAAAAAGTACGCGGCCGAGAAACTTCGTATTTACGGTGTGTATAGCTACTATTATGACCATGAAGCACCATAAGTTACGACATTCTATCATTAACCAAAAAAAAGTTATTTACAAAAAACCTTGCGGCGAGCTACGACCCCAAATCGGGGGTGACTCCCCGCACCAAACGGGGTGACTCCCCGCACCCCCCATATATCAATAATTGAAACGCAAATTGAAAGTTTGAGAGTACCAATAGATAGAGCGTGCCTATATTAGTAAATATCAGTTGCTTAAAATAAAATTTTATGGTAAATATTACGTCTGTGACTGATGTTTCTGATGCTCGTCATTTGCTGCTGTCATACTCGACTGTCGAAGGATTTTTTCCCAATTTTGCAGCGGGAAACGAAGATTTTTTTCAATAATTGTAATCTAACTTTAGTGGAAGTCATTTATCCACATCCTAAACTAATTATGACCCTAAAGTATCAGTAATTGAGCAAATATTACGAAAAAACAATCTTTTTAATATTACGATAAAACATGTAAAAAATGTATTTTGTCCATTCTATAGCAAACTTATTGCATTAACATGAATACAAGTCATGCTAGGTAAGGGATTGTTGTCTCGACATGAAAATATGATGAAAATTTTTGTTCCTGAGCATTAAACATAAGTCAACACTTATGCCTAGACATGTCACTATGTGTTAAAAAAAATCGGGTCATTATAAAGTTAGTTACTCATATTGAAATTAGCTGTGGTGTCATTATCGTGGGTCATTTACTTCCAAATATCATCATATGTGTGTAGAATTGCATTTGATTACTTTTCAATGAAGAAAAAC
>SDVV010019728.1:0-13465 GCA_016164225.1 Gammarus roeselii
TATATATATGAAATAAATAGATGGGAAACACAGAATCTTGCCTGCAATCTTACCTTCAGGCGGGTACAAACAGGACCATCCGCACACTAAGCCTGGAAATTGAGTTATAAGACATACCTACCATACTAATCCTATAAAAGAATAAAAAGTGATAAATGAACAAAACATATAAAATATCGCAAGCCCGCATCGCTACGAACCCACCAATCAAGCATTGAATGAGTCATATATACCACAACTAGATAAGAAAACACCCGTATATATTCACATAAAAATATAGATATATAATCCATACAAAAATATATAACGATATATACACTCACAACGCATCAAACGTGACATGGAAACAAATTTATAAGACAAGGAACAGGTAAGAGCAAACTCAGATAATATTCCAGGAGCGCATCCAACTTTTTGCCTAGGGGATCCCTACGCCTCGCCCCCACCAGAAATTTGGAATAACACTAAAGCTACCAGAACCGAATAAATATATATATAACGAGCAACAGTTAGTGACCAATTAAACTCCACTACAAACATCTAAGAAAAAACGTATATATAAATAAAATATATATCATAATACAGTACAAATTAAAATGTTCATAACATAAACCTTGCCAATCAAGGCCGTAAGCCTGCTTTCATCCCGCCGTTCCCCCTTCCGTCCCCCTCCCCTTCCGGTTTCCCCCCTCCTCCCCCCGTCCGTTAGCTGACTCGGGGCACAAAACCAGTTCCGGTACCCTCCGCCCTCCCTTGTTTCTGCACTTACCCCGCGTACGGACCGGTTGAGTCAAGGTGCATGCATCGCGTCCTATCCCCCGCCCACCATAACTAACTCTTTTATCCCTATCTATAATTCTTCACTAATCCGCGTCTTGCACCCCTATTAACTACTGGCGTACGCCTTTACTCGACCTGCGTGCTGTTATGCGCTCACTGACTGCAGAAAGAGGCAGGCCGGAATAGCAGTTGATCCATCAAGGAGCTTGCACCGATTACAGCAATGAATCAGGTCAACACACTCAACTATACACAGCCTGTCTTTAATTTATATTATAAGATCTGGTCTTTGGAAATTATTCCAAAACAACGGCCGGTCACAGTTGAGGTACAAGGAGACGATTATTGTACCCTGAGTGTGTAGACTATGTACGTTCATAACTAGTTTACTTATTCACTGTGACTACCCCTCGAAATGCGGCTGGGCTGCGCAGCGGCATGGTCGATGCCGCTGCAAGGCCCACGCACGAACAAAGTGTTTACGATTGAATAGAATAGCACGATTGCGGACACTTATATAGCGTAACAAATGCGTGTGTTATTGAAAACATCACAAGTGTTAGAGTCGACTATCATTTGCAGCTTGGCAGCCAGCGAGTGAAAACAAGCTTTACTCCTTAAAGAAGAAGCTCTTACCCAGAGCTTCATGAAGTGATTCGGGAAAAGAGGACGGCCTGTAACTTTATTGCAGCTGAGTTCTCTGTACAGGTTACAGCTTACACTGGACAATTCGCATCGCCTCAATAAAGAGAGCGGCTTTGTTGAAACCTTGTAGAAACAAGCAGCATATGCTTAGGTTCACTGCTCGTGGAGGGAATAGCTCTCTGTACTGCTCCATCGGAGTACTGGCTCCAAGTACTGCTCCATAGGAGTATTGGCTCCCTGTACTGCTCCATAGGAGTATTGGCTCCCTGTACTGCTCCATAGGAGTACTGGCACCCTGTACTGCTCTATAGGAGTACTGGCACCCTGTACTGCTCTATAGGAGTACTGGCTCTCTGTACTGCTCCATGAGTACTGGCTCCCTGTACTGCTCCATATGAGTACTTGCACCCTGTACTGCTCCATAGGAGTACTGGCACCCTGTACTGCTCCATAGGAGTACTGGCACCCTGTACTGCTCCATAGGAGTACTGGCTCCTTGTACTGCACCATATTAGTACTAGCACCCTGTACTGCTCCATAGGAGTACTGGCACCCTGTACTGCTCCATAGGAGTACTGGTACCCTGTACTGCTCCATAGGAGTACTGGCTCCTTGTACTGCACCATATTAGTACTAGCTCCCTGTACTGCTCCACAGGAGTACTGGCACCCAGTACTGCTCTATAAGAGTACTGGCACCCTATATTGCTCTATAGGAGTACTGACACCCTGTACTGCTCTATAGGAGTACTGGCTCCCTGTACTGCTCCATGAGTACTGGCTCCCTGTACTGCTCCATATGAGTACTTGCACCCTGTACTGCTCCATAGGAGTATTGGCACCCTGTACTGCTCCATAGGAGTACTGGCACCCTGTACTGCTCCATAGGAGCACTGGCTCCTTGTACTGCACCATATTAGTACTAGCACCCTGTACTGCTCCGTAGGAGTACTGGCACCCTGTAATGCTCCATAGGAGTACTGGCACCCTGTACTACTCCATAGGAGTACTGGCACCCAGTACTGCTCCGTAGGAGTACTGGCTCCCTGTACTGCTCTATAAGAGTACTGGCTCCCTGTACTGCTCCATATGAGTACTGGCACCCTGTAGTGCTCCATATGAGTACTGGCACCCTGTAGTGCTCCATAGGAGTACTGGCACCCAGTACTGGTCCATAGGAGTACTGGCACCCAGTACTGGTCCATAGGAGTACTGGCGCCCTGTACTGCTCCGTAGGAGTACTGGCGCCCTGTACTGCTCAATAGGAGTACTGGCACGCTAATACTACCCTACACAACCCCTATCTCTTTTGGCTAGCAGAGACCTTTAAATGACATTTTCAAAAATTATTAGCAACGTTGAAACGTAATTATTTACACCCGATCCAAAATGATTTGAGAATAGGCAAGAACAAAACTCTGGAAGTTTTTATTACGAAACAAACTTCTTACAAAAAATGATATTTAGAACATTTTCAGAACAAACTTATCCGAAAGCAATATTTATAACATTTTCGGATATTTATTGCTATTTGTTTACGCTGCGCTATTCATTGTGGGGCTCCCGGTTGACAGTTATCCGGAAAAGTTGGCCTATTAAACTACCCAAAGCATAAAAAGTATTTCCGTATGTTTAAAACAAAATATTTACAATAAAACATTTCGAATATGTGTAATTATTGGATCAATGGATATGGAAACTCGATGACAGAGTATTGCGTAATCAACTCTGCCTGACAGTGGGTTATCTGGCAACTGAGGCTCCTGTGTCGGGAGAGGAGGAGGGGGGGGCGACGATAGTCCTTCCCTCCCTTGTGAGACAGGGAGTGGCTGGCACCGCTCCAACCCATGGCACCAGAGGAAGGAACCAAACAAACCAGACCCCAGGGAGTGAGAAGAAGCAAGGAAGACGAAAGAGGGATTGAAGAAGATATGAATAGAACGAGAGAGTTTTGATGACGGAGCAATAAAGGGAGCAAGGAGAACGGGAGAGAGGTTAAAGGAAGAAGGAAGGAAACATGGAGGAGAGAGGGTATGAGAAAGGGAAAGCAAAGGGAAGCGACCGCGAAGGCACAAGACTGAGAGAGTAGGAGTGGGACATGAGTGGGAGTGAACTGTGAGAGAGTGGGAGTGGGGCCGAGAGAACCGAATCCGGACTCGGGGAAAAAAATGCTCCCGAAGCTGTGTTGCGTCGGCAAAGAAATCAACGTAACACACCTGGTCTTCGAAAGAGCGAATCTGATGTAAAATGTGCACGAAAAAGCAGAGACGCGGGATCTCTGTGGTCAAAAACAACGAACGGAGAATAAGGCCTTGAAGCGCAAAGCAAGATTGGACATCAATTACGATTATGACCGGAATAGAAACAACAAAAAAGCCGGAATGAAGCTGAAAACGGAAAAAGAAATTAGGAGGAACAGGAACAGCGAATAAATGCAAAGAAAGAGGAAAGACGCACGAACTGAAGGAGGAAGCAGTAACCGAGGGAGGAAACAGGAAAAGAGAGAGGAAGCAGGAACCTAGGGAGGAAACAGGAAAAGAGAGAGGAAGTAAGAGCTGGAGGAAGAAGCAGAAACTAAGGGAGGAAGCAAGAACTGAGAGAAGAAGCATGACCTGATGGAGGAAGCAGGAACTTAGCAAAGAAGCAGGAACTGAGGAAGAAAGAAGAAACTGAGGAAGAAAGCAGAAACTGAGGAAGAAAGAAGAAACTGAGGAAGAAAGCAGAAACTGAGGAAGAAATCAGAAACTGAGGAAGAAAGCAGAAACTGAGGGAGGGAGCAGGTAGTGAGGGAGGAAGCAGGAACAATTGAGAAAAGAAGCAAGAACCGAGAGAAGAAGCAGGAACTGAGGGAGGAAACAGGAACTGAAGGTGGACGCAAGAACTGAAGGAGGAAGCAGGAACTGAGGGAGGAAGCAGAAACTGAGGGAGGAAGCAGAAACTGAGGGAGGAAGCAGAAACTGAGGGAGGAAGCATGAACTGAAGGAGGGAGCAGGAACTGAGGGAGGAAGCAGGAACTGAGGGAGGAAGCAGGAACTGAGGGAGGAAGCAGGAACTGAGGGAGGAAGCAGGCCCTGAGAGAGGAAGCAGGAACTGAGGAAGGAAGCAGGAGCTGAAGGAGGGAGCAGGAACTGAGGGAGGAAGCAGGAACTGAGGGAGGAAGCAGGAACTGAGGGAAGAAGCAGGAACTGAGGGAGGAAGCAGGAACTGAGGGAGGACGCAGGCACTGAGAGAGGAAGCAGAAACTGAGGGAGGAAGCAGGCCCTTAGAGAGGAAGCAGGAACTGAGGAAGGAAGCAGGAACTGAGGGAGGAAGTAGGAACTGAGGGAGGAAGCAGGCAGGTTTCGATCACTATTATAGCGAGTGTTAGGAATAACGAGAAGTTTGATCTGAGGTCAACTGAAACAAGAAACAGTGGACTAGTAGGATTATGGGAGCCAAGATAAAGAACGGTCCGAAGTGTGCGTCAAGAAAAACGTTGAAGGTGAAGGAAAGAAAATCCAGAAATTAATTTAACCCTCCACCCCTCAACTAATGACTCGAATGACGTGCTGAAAGCGAATTAACGAGTTAGTTTAGGAAAATTCAAAATCTACAAATTTACATTCAGAAAATTTCAGGTGAATAATAGTTCAACGGGTCTGAGGGAGAGAACAAAACATTGGCAGTCAAATGATATCACATTTCTGAGCACTGATTACTCGGTAGTAGATAGTATAGTGACGAAAACGCAAATGCGATTGAATAAAATAGGGCTTAATTGGCGGTGGGGCAGGGACGGGGGCCAGCGGTGCAAAACGTGCAATCTAGAGTCAGCGACAGAAGACGGATAGGAACCGGTTTGGCGCGTGAGTTAGCTAACGGGTGACTCATTCGGACAGACGGATAGCTTTCGGAATATTCGTTAGTTAATAGGTTATATATTTTTATTTACATATAGGTATTTGCATTTCAATACTGGGCACACAGTATTGCAACTTCGTTGCATGTCATGTTGCATATATGCATTTTCGATGCTAGTCCTCTGATTTGTTTAGGGGTAATGACAAACATACATTTATAAGATCATTTTTATTGATAATAAATGTAACAGTTACATAATAATTTACATGCAGTAATAAAGGTTACAACTCCACACAGTTTCCGTTTGCACGAATGTTGGTTTCCGGACACGTTCATGATGAATGTTTCAACCCTTGTATCATTTCTACGTCGTTCGTTGTTGGAGAACTGCTCGATTATCTTTATGAAGGGGTATATTTTGACATAGATAATAGGCAAAGTAGATGCAGTAAGCTCCACATACCAATGATTGATCACTTTGGATCGGTTTCTGTAGTACAAGTTGTATTTTTGCATGAATGTCATAATACGAAGCTATATTTCCTCTATATTAAACCCAGACGAATCAAAAAAGTAGTGTTTGTTTTCGTTTTTGAATATTAGGATCCAATGACCCATTTTATTAGGATCGCTTTCGCTGTTAACAATCATGGACCCGTTCATTTGATATATGGGCATTCTGTTTTCAGCAAAATACCCTATATAGGCACGTTCCATAATTAGATCGCTCTAGGATATGTGGTCAATTTGATTATTAACCATGTTTACTGTAGATAGTTGGGGAATACCCTCCTTGCCAAATTCATTTGGATGACACCGAGTGTATAACCTACCAGGAACAATATCTTATTCGTAGTGGGTGGATTTTCACAATTCACTTTTATACGTATGTTTGGTCTTTTTCCTAGGTTAATGACATCTTCAGAGTCTGTTGGCCTTGTATCTATAACAAATATAGTTCTTCCTGCAGGGGAAATTTGTCTTGTGATGAGATGAGAGCTGTTACACGTCCCTAGAGCCGAAAGTGTTTGATGGTATGCTTGGGCGCACTCTCTGGGAAACGATGATCTAATGTTGGTAACGCAGTTTCCGTTTACATCGACGATAACGTTTGTGATGTCATTATGCTGGAAGTAATTTAGATTGCGATCTTATGCTTCGTTATGTGCAGCTTGATCAATGAGAAACAGGGCTAATTTATGTGGAACAACCCCGTTGAAGGGGGAATCAATGGAGATGGAGTTTTGACCGGTAGGAAACACGATTGTTTTGACAATATGTCGATCGAACAAGTATTCAATCATGTCATTGTTTTTTGTGAGCGCTTAATTTAGAGCGAACAAAGCTGTAGGGTACGGTACAACTTTTTACACCATAATTTGCATGAATCAACTAAATGAATGTATTGTTCATTGCCATGTGTTAAAAGAACGCTACTAGGTTTCGCCAGCTTCAAACGTATATTTACGCTGAGATTATTCAATAGATAACTATTGCTACCGGATTAAAAGATCAAAGATTAAAAAGATTAAACGCCCTGAGGCTATACTCAATCCAAAGACGTTTTGAAAGATTTATGGTCAAAAACGTTTGGAAAATTCTGGAAGGCTACACAGTCAATGTAAACGAAAAATTTGTAACGAAAGTGACCATGAGAAACCAGGCAAGAATGAGCAGAATGTGTTGCTTCAAAGTGTCAAAACTGATGGGGGGGGCAAAGCGATGCAAACAGTTGCATTCAACAGCTTCACGTGCCGGGCACCACGGTTATTCAACCGATTTCCATTGGAAATACGTGAGATCAAACAGGTGCCACAACTGTCAGCTACAGCAAACATTTTGAGGTTCAAAAGCTGACTGGATAAATACCTCAGCTGTGTTCCAGATCGACCGCAAACTAATGGATACCCTCACTCCCTGCTTAACCGCGACGCCAAGCCGGGATCCGACTGGCGAATGTGGCTACAACATTCAAATGCTGATCGCAGCACATGTGGAGAGTGCCCCACAGATATGGGCCAGGTGGCAGCCACGCTGTGACCTGCTTTGAACAGCGAAGAAACTCCAAGGATACATCAAGGTTTAGTGGTCCCATCATATGTATACCATGACATACACTTTCTTGAATCAAAGTTTCATTTTCATTTTGATTAACAAAATTCGCTGTGACGATGGTATCTGGAATGGGTGTTTGCATTGATTTATACATCACATTTAACTCTTTATTATTTAGATCGGAGCCCTTCATGGATGTATAACCGTTGAGATTATTTAATAGTCCTGTATAACTGTTTCTTTCACACTGAACACCATTAAGGAATAGAGAGTGACTTAGGAACATACGATGAAAGAATCCGTCAACGAGTGTAACATTTTCAGCGGCGGCAAACGCACTTCCATCTGCATTTCTATTACGGATTTTCACTTCTGCAGTTAACGAGCTCAAGTCGAACACGACCATTTCATTATCCGACCCTGGAATATGAAATTCTATAAAAGAATCGGTAATTCTACCACCATACAAACTGCTGTTTGTACTTAGATAATTCCTTTCAAATTTCGATTCGATACTTGATTCAATTAAATATTTCTTGTTGATGGAGGGAAACATATCAATCACTCCCATTTCATAGTTTTCCGTAGGGACTTCTAACCCTGTCATGTTGAGAGATGATCCACCAAGCATGTTGTCGGGCTAGAACCTTACCCGAAAATAACGTTATTGGTACATGAACAGTGGTATTTATTAGTAATTAAATAATGGACGACACGAGTCCATCTTTCTTCCGTGGTTCTTCTTCGATTCACGATTTTTCGTTACTTTTCTTGTAATCCTACCTTCAATCATGGCTTTCTTTACAACATTCTTGAGTGTAGTAATCCCATGTTTTTATGTTGATTTCCGCATATTTTTCTGCTCCGAGTAATCGTGTGCCATGTTTCGAGCCATATCGTAGAAAATACAATGTGCGTCTTACAAGACTGGCTATGGTTGAGAAGAATCCGCTACCCCTTTGGTACGATATCGGACGTGTGAATCTGTCAATATTATATAAACTTCCACCGCGAATTTTGTCACGTTTCGTAAATAAAATTTCGTTTTGTTTGTACGACTGATAAACATATACCACCCTCATGAATTCTAGATACCAAATGACTTTTTTTATATCCAGCATCATATTCATCAGGCTCTAGCTTTCTTTAAAAAACGCAATACGCATAGGCTCGATCAACCATCCTTGAACGGGATGATACCGCTGACACCATCTCGTAGATCGATGGGAATGGAATCAATATGACTACGCTGTAATTCTTTATATTTGACATAAGCGCTTGTAAATGAATAAGAATTATTAATAGGAATAACATCAAGAATATTGACTTGCTTGTCGCCCATAAAACTGCGTGAAATGGTATCGGAGTAAACGTTTATGTAGCGTACATTATCGTTCATAAAGGACATTTTTTCGCTTACGGCACCTTCACCGTCATTATATTTACACATCGCTCCGCCCATTAAATCAGCCAATCTATCTCCGACAAAGTACCAATTCACCGTAGCTTCAGTATATTTGTGTTGCGATATGTTTTGTAGAATAAAGGCGTTGAACTTTATGCGTAGTATGGCACTATCATATTCAAACAATTTTCTTTCATCTCTAACTATTAGTTTCCTTAACATAATCTTCCTGATATTGATTTCAAGCTCGGAGATGTATTCTTCCAATGTATTGACTGAGATATTCTCGCTTGGAACAAACAAAGCTTTTCATTGCCCGACTTGTTCATTTTTATCATTCAAATAGTCTACGTAGATTACAATTTTGTGTTGTATATCGTGTTTTTTTTTATCTTGAACCAGTCATTACAGAATACTTTTACAAGTCCTACGCTCCACTCTCCCTATAGCTGTATTCCTGGATAACTATTGTTAGTAAAACTTGAAGACGTGTTGTTTTGGTACAATTGGCTACTGCCTAGCGATGAGACATGAACAAAAAAGTC
This sequence comes from Gammarus roeselii, assembly GCA_016164225.1. NCBI lineage: Eukaryota > Metazoa > Arthropoda > Malacostraca > Amphipoda > Gammaridae > Gammarus > Gammarus roeselii. The sequence continues at coordinate 9,270 of SDVV010019728.1, forward strand.
CTCCGGTTCCTGTATTCTGCACCGGGTCCTACGTCATACTGACAACAAACCGCGTGTAGAGATCAAAATATACTCTAACTAGTAGGACAATGGAACATGTTCAACTTTATATATATTTTTTTTACATATATATACAAAATCTTAGGTAGATTTAGAGAATAAATCCTGAAGACGTGGATGTGCTTTCGTCGCGACTACACTCGCCAAAGACGGTCTCATCAGGCTTGCGTCTCTTCCATGTTAAATCCATGTTTACATCATCACCCTAGACACATCGTTTCCTCTTTTTGGTGACGGTAGGTTCAACTTCAATAGATTTTTTGGGAAGGTCCGGATGGCCATAGGCAAGAGTTGGGCACGCGTCGATATAGTACCATTTATTTTCAAATTTACCGAGGCAGTTTTTAATAGTGCGTACAGTTTGAAGCTGGCATGCTTGCGCGCGAATGTTGTTTATGGTCTCAAAGTGTGTGTAGTTTTTTTGGTTATGGATGTCTCTGTATTGTTCATGTTTGATTTTGGCTTGTGTCTGGTAATTGACACCCTTAGCAGCTGATTTTATGGCGTCAGACTCGAGCAACATGCTGAAACACTTTGGCTGCAAGCAAATGATCTCACTCGAGTAGTCATCGGCTGTTTCGCTTTTCAGTAGTCCCAGCTGCTCTTTCTTTGATTCATCGTACAAGGGATGATTTTTGGGGTAGTTGGAGAAGTCCATGTATTCAGCCAGGGGAGCTTGGCGCATTTACGCTCCAATGTCAACCACGCTTTTGAACTGGATCAGCAACGAATCGGTGTCCGAGTAGATGAGTGAGACGTTGTCACCGTAGCGTAGTTTCAATGTGTCATAGAAGAAGCTGTAGACATTTCCTTTAGCTTTTTCAAGCACGTAGAATCCAATTTGCAGTGGGTGTACCATTCGGATTTTTTTTTTGCTTGAGGATCATGATGACTGTTTAGGGGCCGATGGCGTAGCAGTTTTTCAGGAGGGCATTGGCGCCATGTTTTCGGAACTCGTTGGGGGTGCACACGACCTTCGCCTCTAGACTTCTGTTGAGCGGATTGAACAATAGCTTGCCGTATATACTACTTGAGAGTAGTTTATACAGGAACTTTTCAAATGAGTTCGTAGACTTCTGACGTTTTTGGATATTTTTCATGATCAACTACTTGAAGACAGGTTCTTGCTTGATACGGAAAATTCGATGAACCTTGGTGACTTCCAATCCTTGCCCGAGGAGTATTTGAAGAAGTTCCAGGGCCACGAGGTAGTCAGTTTGAGGTAGATGACTAGCAACTAGCTTACGATGTGATCGTTTTCAGTTTTTGAGATATTCCGAGCCAGCCAAGATATTTTTTGTGAAGGGCGAAACATCACCCAAGGTAACCTCTCTGTGATGTAGTAGTAGTAGCAGTGGCAGCTCGTCTGTTTTTCGTGCACCTTTATCACTGACTTGGGCATCGATACAGACAATATACGTATACTAGCCAGAACAGTCTGCGTTTACCAAGTCAAACGCTTGAATTTCTTCAGTTGTGAGCTTGAGGATTTCGCCAATGATGAGGGGCTCACTCAAGCATCCACCATAAAGACGGTCAAAGTCCCACATTGCTGCTGAGGATACAGGTAGTTTAGGGTCACAGTCTTTGAAGCGGGGATTATTTATCTTGATGACCTTTCGTCAACGTCACGAAACCACTTCGTGTATTTTAGACAATCAAGTTCAGGAGATCAAGATCTTTGACCAGATCCAGTTTTATCTTGCCCTCGTAGAGGGCAGCTTGCATTGCAAAGCCAGGGGCGCACACAAAATGGACGGGATCCAGGGTGTAGTCGCGTGTCATGGTCTCCCTGAACTTTTGGAAAACTTCGGCCAGCAGCAGCGTGTCGATGAGCAGGTTAATGATCGTGTAGTCACGCAAAGCTTTGCAGTTGGGTGCCTGCCACATTTCAATAACTTCAGCATAATCTGAGTCCGATATTCCTTTGCCTCGTAGTTGACTGTAAAAGGCTTGTTGCGGTGGGATGTAAGTCTGATCCAGCACATAATTCGATGTGATGACTTCGTAGCAGAAGTATCTTTATTGAGTGGGCAATAGCAAGAATAAACCTGAAACGATTCGATGTCATAAACATATAGAAGTAATTAAAAAATTCGCGTCCATAAAAAGCTCGCTGAAGACTAAATACAAAGTTTTGGTTACAAGGATAGGATTGCAAGTGTTGCATAAACTTCTCCCAAAGGTCGACGTTTATCTAAAATGTGTACTAAGGGCGTTAGTCTATAACACCATTAGATCAGAGAGAAAAAAACATACCCAGATGATAAATCCTACACCGATATGACGAGTCGACTGCTTCGGTGAGGAATAAATATACATCATTGATAAAGAACCCACAGAGTGGCACTGGTACCAAGGATCAAGATAACATAAGAGAGGGAGGTCGAAGTCATTACTTATGTTTCGCCGAGATGCTCACGTCAAAATTTCGGTGTGAAAATGTAAACATAAAATGTGGCAAAATCTATTATCAATAAAAAAATATATATCTAAGAAATCTTTGTTGCAATATCCTAAATTTAACTCGAATGAAGTAGCATTGAAAATGCACTAAAACGCCTCTTGCCCCACGTTGAAAATGTGATAGATATTAAGCTAATTGAAGATGTAGACAGGTACCTAAGCTATCGAAGATATATATCATCAGGTGAAGGGTAGCCAAAACCGTAAATGCTCTAGGACCCATCCATCCAGTGAATCATCTTCTAAACGCTATAAAGTATACATTTACACGGTGCCTACACGCTCCTGAAAAACTGTTACGCCAACGGCCCAGAAACAGTCATGATCCTCGAGCAAAAAAAAAATCTGAATGGTTCATCCACTTCAAGTTGGATTCTTCGTGCTTGAAAAAGCAAAAGCCAAAGTCAACAGCTTCTTCTATGACACACTGAAGCCACGCTACGGTGATAACGTCTCGCTCATCTACTCGGACACTGACTCGTTGCTGATCCAGATCAAAGGCGTGGCCGACATTGAAGCGGAAATGCGCCAAGCACCCCTGACTGAATACATGAACTTCTCCAACTATCCCAAAAATCACCCCTTGTTCGATGAATCCAAGAAAGGACAGCTAGGACTACTGAAAAGCGAAACAGCTCATGACTACCCGTAAGAAATAATCTGCTTACAACCCAAGTGTTACAGCATGTTGCTTGAATCCGATGCAACAAAATCGGCTGCTAAAGGTGTCAATTTCCAGACACAAGCCAAAATCAAGCATGAACAATACAGAGATATACATAACCAGAAAACACACACACTTTGAGACAATACACAACATTCGTGCGCAAGCATGCCATCTTCAAACTGTACGCACTATCAAGAACTACCTCAGTAAATTTGAGAATAAGCGCTACTATCTCGACGCATGCACAACTCTTGCCTATGGCCACCCGGACATTCCCGAAAAATCAATTGAAAATAAACCTACAGTCACTAAAAAGAGGGAGCGATGTGCCTTGTCTAATGAAATCGATGAAGAAATGGATTTAACATGGGCGAGACGCAAGCCGGGTGAGACCGTCTTTGGCGAATACACTCGACTTAATGATGAAAGTATGTGTACCTCAACAGGTTTTATCCTCCAAATGATCATAAAATGTAAATAATCCTTGTATGCTGTTATGTATATAAAAATATGAAAATTATAATAATGAAGTCGTCTCATTGTCCACCTAACTAGGCATTGAAAAATATGTATTGGAAAGAACTGCAACGGAACACATATAAACAATGTAAATGATTCTATTTAAAACAAATGAATATATACAATTGACCATGATTGATTGTCCACCTGTAATATGTTTTTTCGAACATGCGTGAATGTTGTGTCAAGAACCCTAAAATTGTTCACCTAAATGTATATTTTATTCCATTAATATATATGTATAAATAAACTTTGTTTCATTGTCTACAGGAAAAAAAATCATCTGAAAAACTACGTGAACGTATTTGCAACTATTTGGTTCTTAACATTGGATCCTGACAAATTTATGAAAAAAAATATATCGGTAAATGTGAGAAAGCGAATGGATTCAATCAATATTATCAATCGTACAATAAAAAATATCATGTATAAAGAATGGCTTCCATTCAAATGAGTCATTCAATAGCAAACATAGTAATATTAT
>SDVV010019729.1:0-13465 GCA_016164225.1 Gammarus roeselii
ATCTACAACATGCAAGGCCAGCACCGCAACATAAGCGCCCTACAGTACAACTTCCTCTGCAACAGCACTTGTAACATCTACAACATGCAAGGCCAGCACCGCAACATAAGCACCCTACAGAACAACTTCCTCTGCAACAGCACTTGTAACATCTACAACATGCAAGGCCAGCACCGCAACATAAGCACCCTACAGTACAACTTCCCCTGCAACAGCACTTGTAACATCTACAACATGCAAGGCCAGCACCGCAACATAAGCACCCTACAGTACAACTTCCTCTGCAACAGCACTTGTAACATCTACAACATGCAAGGCCAGCACCGCAAATAACCTATAGAACAGAAACTAAACTCTTCCATACACAAAATATGCACCACATCCACCCACATCACTATAAACAACAGTTTTTATAATAGTGCCACTTCCATATATCTCACACAAGCATCAGAGCAACAACAATGGTTACCACCACAACCAGCCCAGAGTGCTTTCCCTACAGCTGCACCACAGCGATAAGCCCAGGTTCAAATTAAACCAATGTCATATTATATAAGCGCTAAATTAAACCTGAGTCAAATTAAAGCCAAGTTGGATTCCGGCTGCTGAGGTAATAGCTTGTAATTAATGAGCAATGGTATTAAACCCTCCTTAGGATTGTTCGCGTTCACGCAACACGCAATAGCGGGCTTGGAAATATTTCGAATCTGTAGTGCTTGTTTCCGATCTTGAAACGTGGGATCATGTTTGACTGTATAGTCATGTGAAAAAAACATATATATTTTTATATATGTTTACGATTTTAACAATTTTTTTGTATAAAGTTGAGTTTATATTTTCACTGAATGAACGCCCCTCATTGGCCATTCCTCAGGCCTGATGTCAGACCACACAATGAGCTTTGGAACGTTTGTAGTGGGAGTGAACGTTTATGATCAGCTGGGCTAGATTTACGAGCTGCAACCTGGTGAGAAAAGAACATATTTGGGATGGACAACAGGGCATAATCATTTATAATATATACACATTAAAATTTTACAATATCTAGATGCGTGCGAAAAGTCTTCTCCTAAATAACCACTTGCAGAAATCAATAAAAACTGTTGGGAAGTACAGTTCCAATTTTCAATGACACATCCAATTAAAATCAGTACAAAAACTAAACCTTCTTCAAAATAAAGCTACAAAGGACTTTATTAGCAACATATATCCATAGGTGATACTCCTCGGCTGGGAAACAAATCAATGAAACCTAGGAATCGAATTGTTGGGCTTATTCGCAAAGGTATTGGAAGTACTATTTGGCTCGAGATAAAATTGTGTTTACAATATATCGAGCTAAGAATATTGAGTTTTTAATACTAGGCTTTTAATATTAAGCTTAAAATATTGAACAAAAAATATTGGGCTTATGTGTAAAGAGATGAAATGAAATTTAACTTGGCGTCAGTAAGGCTCGACCCCTTCTAACATCACGATAGCTACTCGGCCACCGTCTTGGCGTCAGTACGGCTCGACCCCTTCCAACATCACAATGGCTACTCGGCCACCGTCTTGGCGTCAGGATGGCTCGACCTTTTTCAACATCACGATGGCTACTCGGCCACCGTCTTGGCGTCAGGATGGCTCGACCCCTTCCAACATCACGATGGCTACTCGGCCACCGTCTTGGCGTCAGTACGGCTCGACCCCTTCCAACATCACGATGGCTACTCGGCCACCGTCTTAGCGTCAGGACGGCTCGACCCATCCCACCATCACGACGGCTACTCGGCCACCGTTTTGGCGTCAGGACGGCTCGACCCCTACCAACATCACGATAGCTACTCAGCCACCGTCTTGGCGTCAGTACGGCTCGACCCCTTCCAACATCACGATGGCTACTCGGCCACCGTCTTGGCGTCAGGACGGCTCGACCCCTTCCAACATCACGACGGCTACTCGGCCACCGTCTTGGCGTCAGGACGGCTCGACTCCTTCCAATATCACGATGGCTACTCGGCTACCGTCTTGGCGTCAGTACGGCTCGACCCCTTCCAACATCACGATGTCTACTCGGCCACTGTCTTGGCGTCAGGACGGCTCGACCCCTTCCAATATCACGATGGCTACTCGGCCGCCGTCTTGTCGTCAGTACGGCTCGACCTCTTCCAACATCACGATGGTCACTCGGCCACCGTCTTGGCGTGAGGACGGCTCGACCCCTTCTAACATCACGATGGCTACTCGGCAACCGTCTTTTGAAAGGGAAAATAAAAATAAAATGTCTACACAATTTTCCAGCCTGCCCACGTTTATCTTTTGTTCATCGAATATTAACCAACTAAATTGTCAATGATCAATTTTGCCTAACAAAACATTGGATACTCTCTGAAAATTGTGACATTCAATTTTATGATTGAATTTGTTTACTCAGTAACTCAAAAATTTGATTTCAAAGTGAATGTTTCTGATTTTACAAAAAGGTGCACATGCTTGCTTGATTTCTCCCTGGAATTATTTATAAATTTAGTTAATATTGGAGAACTTCACCTACAACGTCGACGATGCCAAGAACGGTTGGGGAACGCCATTTAGAACCTGGACGATAACATGAACCGTTGGAGTACTACATTTAGAACCTAGACGACACCTAGAACTGTTTGAGAACCTCATCTAGAACTTAGAGATTCCATGAACCGTTGAAAGGGAGAAGAATGCTTCATTCAGTCTGAACGGCTAATATATTTAGTGTAATGTTCATGGGGACCGTCATAATCATTTGGTCTTCTTCATTTCAATCTGAGTATTGATGTTCCATTATTTACCAATCACCCTTCAACTGATGTTCCATTATTTTCTCATGTTCTAATAAGTCTCATGTTTCAAGGAGGAATAAAGTATATATTTTAGGTGATTTTCATCCGCTCCTATCTAGATTGAGCTTTAAAAACACTACTGTCAAATTGATGGATTTAAAATGAGGACGCATGTTGGGCAGCATCTATAAATCAAGGTTTAAATGTGAAGCTAACAATAAAATTATAATTCAAATTTGATGTATTAGAACTAGAATACACTATTACTTTATCCCTCTACCAATTGTATCAACGTCCATAAATAATACTTATAAACTAATATGACTACACATCAACACTCCTATAATATTGGAAATGATCAAAGTACCGAACAATATTGTTCAAGACCACATTATAATGACATTGCTCTAGCGCGCTCTTATCAATGCTATGGTGATGTTCATGGGCTAGTCGTCTTCCTTAATTTGATTTGACGTGGTTCTTTTTCGTAAACAACATCAAAAGCCAATGGATGCCAGGGATATGAAAACTCACAAGTTTTCAGTTAGGAATCAATTCATTAGGCCTGCGTAAGCCAACTAAAATGGTATAGGGGAAAAATAATGTTAGTAATTATTTTGGCCATTAGGGTTGTTTTTGAAGCCGCGAGGCCTATTTTGAGGCATATATTTTGCCTGGGGATTGGAAGTAAAAATGGTTTTCAGGTCCACTAATTTGGGGTCCGAAAAACAAAACTTCCTTGTTCTTTCTCTAATGCTACAAGATTGACGTAGAATGGAGCAGCTGTGGGAACGGCAACATTTATATTACGTGCTTACGGGAGCAAGGGTTTCGGTTGGAATGAGGACTGCTACAAATGTTGCAGTTAAATGATATTCACGATGTCCAGGTGTTCAAATGTACTAAGATATAATAATGTATTGCAATGTTGCCGGGACGAAACAATGTACAGCCGTACTACAAATCTATGAAGATTTATAATTACGGTAAGTTAGTAGCTAATCTACAGTTACTAGCCGAAAATTGCCAAGCTTCAGTTACTAACCTGCAGTTACTAACTTACAGTTCCCAGCCTACGGTTACCAACCGACAGTTACCCAATTACAGTTCCCAGCCTACAGTTACCAACCTACAGTCACCCACTTACAGTTCCCAGCCTACAGTTAGCAACCAACAGTTACCCATTTGCAGTTCCCAGAAAAGAGTCACCAACCCGCAGTTGGTGCCTACATTGCAGTTCCCAGCCTACATTAACCCACTGACAGTTCCCAGCCTACAGTTACCTACTTACAGTTCACAGCCTGCAGTTACCAACTTAGAGTTACCAGTCTACAGTTACCCACCTAGAGTTACCAGCCTACAGTTACCAACCTACAATTTTTGGTCGATGATGTATTAAATTGGTGATCAACATTGTCATGCCAGCCTTACTCTGCCGTCCTTCGTCAGTCGCACTTTATCAGTCATACTCTGAACGCTGTACTCGGTCAGTCATACTGTCTGACGTTCTACGTCAGTCGTACTTTATCAGTCATACTCTGAACGCTGTACTCGGTCAGTCATACTGTCTGATGTCCTACGTCAGTCGTACTTTATCAGTCATACTCTGAACGCTGTACTCGGTCAGTCATACTGTCTGACGTCCTACGTCAGTCGTACTTTATCAGTCATACTCTGAACGCTGTACTCGGTCAGTCATACTGTCTGCCGTTCTTCGTCCGTCGTACTTGATCAGTCATACTCTGTCCGCTGTACTCGATCAATCATACTGTCTGCCGTCCTTCGTCCGTCGTACTTTATCAGTCATACTCTGTCCGCTGTACTCGATCAATCATACTGTCAGACGTCCTACGTCACTTGTACTTTATCAGTCTTACTTTGCCGGCCGTACCTTGTCTAACAGAGTAGGGCTGACAAGCTTCTCTCTCAGAATCATTCCAGTCATACTCTGACCGCGTACTCTGTCAGTCATTCTCTGTCTGCCGTCATAAGTCAGTCGTTCTTTATCAATCAAACTCTGTCAACCGTACTCAATCAAATGTACTCTGTCAACTGTACTCTGTGAACTTTACTCTGTCAACTGTGCTCTGTCAACTGTACTCTGTCAACTGTACTCTGTCAACTGTACTCTGTCAACTGTACTCTGTCAACTGTACTCTGTCAACTGTACTCTGTCAAATGTACTCTGTCAGCTGTACTCTGTCAACTGTACTCTGTCAATTGTACTCTGTCAATTGTACTCTGTCAACTGTACTCTGTCAACTGTACTCTGTCAACTATACTCTGTCAACTGAACTCTGTCAACTGTACTATGTCAATTGTACTCTTTCAACTGTACTCTGTCAACTTTACTCTGTTAACTGTACTCTGTCAGCTGAACTCTGCCAACTGTACTCTGTCAACCGCACTTTGCCAGTCATACTCTGCCCGCCGTACTCTGTAATCCGTACTCTCCTTTTTCCCTATCTGTGAATCGACATGTGACGAGGTGATGCTTGATTATTGAAGGCATTGGCAGTAACTGGGAATGATATGCAATTTTGTTTGCCCTCTATCCCCATCCATACTTGCGAGAGGGCAACGAAACAAATGAAATATTCTGTTGTCAGTATCTAGATACAGAATCTCGAGCAGTTTCTATATAATGTATCTAGATACAGCATCTAGGTACAGTATCTAGATATTGTATCTAGATACAGCATCTAGATACAGTATCTAGATATTGTATCTAGATACAGTATCTAGATACAGTATTTAGATACAGTATCTAGATACAGTATCTAGATACAGTATCTAGATACAGTATTTAGATACATTATCTAGATACAGTATCTAGATACAGTATCTAGATACAGTATCTAGATACAGTATCTAGATACAGTATCTAGATACAGTATCTAGATACAGTATCTAGATACGGTATCTAGATACGGTATCTAGACAGGGTCTCTATATAGCACGTTTAAAAAATAAGGCAAAGCACCGATGTGTTGCAAGAGTCGTCCATCTAACTATGTTAGTGGATGATTCGCATTCTCAAGGGCGGTTACGTGACCTCCAGAGGGCGCTTTAATTTTTGGATACTTTTTTTCCTCTTTCCTCATAAGCAAGATCTTAGGTCACATCTCTCTGACAGGATGGTACTATGTGTGTGGTACTATGACCTCGACCCAAACACTGTATTGAACTATATTCAATACACAGAACAACTGCTAGAGAAGCGCACATTTATTCTCCCTAAAAATACACAATTGAAAGAATGTGATTCACTGCTGATGTGTATTCAAAATACTCCTACAAGGGTTTTGCTTTCCATTATAACTCGTTTGACAATTTTATTCGTAGAACGGGTTTGGAGTTTGCCTTGAAGGTCCAAACGGCATTTTGTTACCCTGAAATATATTAGGCAATAACGAACTTTCTCTTGCAACTGTACCAGTTCGGTTGGCATTTCAAGACTTTCTCCAGCGTGTGTCAATGAGACATATCATATGCTTTTGATTTGGTGTTCGACAAAATTTTTAATAATCATTGCTGATAAATGGTTTGAAGGAGTCATTTCATTAATGAAGCCCGGTACCCAACTATTGTATTAATATTTTATCTCATTTTTAAATTTCAAATAACGCGAGCAATTGTTAACATCTTGAAAGCTGTAGTTTATAAATGCAATATATTATTGTAAGTGCCCTCGCAAATCATCTTTATGTCAGATGTGAGGGGCAAATCACCTTGATGAGAGACCTGATGGAGAACTCGCCTTATGTGATTGATGAGTGCATGTCCAACATGGAAATGAATTACGCTGATTGTTTCTTCGTGTTATCACATTTGACAACATGAAATGTCTCAGTTGATCAAGCAATGGACGTAACAATTCGCAGTTCCCTAGTCGTGTTCTTTGTGCTTCGCATTTCAAAACGGCAATTAAATGGCGAGATCAATGGTGAAACAATAAATAAAAAACTGCACGAGTTGGAAGTGTGTTCTAAAACACTAGACGTGTTATTTATTGTAGATATAGATACGTACTTTGAAAACTTAAGAGAGTAGATGTCGTTTCACAGTTTTCTGCCACCCAATTCGCTTATGACAACCTCCTTGCTATTCGATTAGTTGCCGCTCCAATGCCGTTTCTTATGGGATCCGTCGGTCCGGATCATTGCTGCATATCTTGGTGTGCTTTCTCCCCTAATTTTGATCAACTCGGAAGTGTTTGAGTTACACACGATGAGGGCTGTTTCATAAGTGTTTGAGTTACCAATAATACCGAAGGATAAAGCATTCGAATTTCCTTCCATGACTCGAACCACGATATGTTTGGAATGGACTATTTGATGAAACCCTCGATGCATTTATACATTGGTCTAACATTTGGTTTAAATTCATCTCGAGACAGATGTAAAACGAAAATTGCGTAGCGGATTGGGAAACGGGTTAAGTAATGCATCTTCTTTAAGCTGATTGTTGGTAAAGACCTACCCTGTTTACATGAGAAAAACAGTTAGGACAAAAACCGATAGCCTAATCGTTCTCTTTTTTTTTACCGTTTTAAAATTTTACTTAAAACGTAACTGAATTATGTGTTGCCTTTTTGAACCGTTATTCACGACGACTCTGCAACAAAGACAAATACAAATAGATAAATATTGACAAAAACAAATAGAATCAAAGTGTGATCTTGATATGGAACCGATGGTACTCGGTTGAATGCTGGATTGTTGTTAGGACAAAATTGTCATGTTCACCTGTTCGAGAAAACTACGAAAAAGTCTATGGACTCTGGAACAGATATTTCAGTTGCATTTGTAAACACACTCGGAGTAAAAAAATGCAATGTGAATATTAAAAGTTGATCTATATGACAAGACACGGTTTCAAGGTAATATATAATTACACGTCTTTAAGATGTTTTCCCTTTCAGACTCAGTGGTTGCACATAAGGAACATCTCTGACGGTTTCTTTTCGAATTTATCGGCGACATCAGTTAACTTAAATCTTATTTAAGATTCGGTAAGTACATAAGATCTATTCCTTCATTTAATACAATAGAAATAAAACGTTACATTCTTTCAACCATTCCCGTTGTGATCATTCAACATTTTGTTGTCTTAACTCACGTAACTTACAAAAATGACTTATAGAATAAACGTACTAATAAAATATTCTAACAAATGAACGGCTCAAAGACTTCGTTCTTCTGCATCCAACAAAGCCATCTCAGTCACGATATTTCCCGCATTCAAAATATCTCTCTCAATGAAGCAGATCTGTCTTATACCTCACCAATGAGGAGTGATCCTACAGCAGTGCCGGCAGATTCCTTGTTTCCATTTGTCGAGTCCTGGTCAATTGTCTGTGCTCAAGTGCATATTGCCCGCCTGAGCGCCTTTGTTCGCTATATCAGCTCTGCTTGGCGGCCGATAATGGTCAATACGTACGCGTCTGCTAACTTACACACGCTTACACGCTGACTCGTACGGCAGCAGCCCGGCAGTGAACAGAACCGAGTGTAGGCATAACGTGAATAGAATTGTAGCAACGCTGGACTAGAGTCCGTCCATGAATATAGTAGGCCTATAACTAAAATGGACCCTCTATCACGCTTAGACTATTTTTGTATATCTAAGTTACTCACACAATAGGAGGGACCTGTGTCTGGACCTATGTCTGGACCTTTATCCGGACCAACAAGGCTGAGTTAATAGTGTTGCAAACTAAGAGTTTCAATAATGGACTCATCTCTATCACGTTGAGATTTTTTTTTTTAGCTATGTTATTCACACAATATGAGGGACCTATGTATGGACCTATATCTGGGGATATTTCAGGACCTGTATCTGGACCTAAATCTGGACCTATATCCAGCAAGGCTGAGTTAAAGTGTTGCAAACTGAAAGTCTACGGTTATTGTTTATAATACAAGGGAGGGAGTGACTTATGTAAATTGACGGGCGTGAGGGTAGGCCGCATCGGCCTAAAGCTGAGCTATGCTTGTAGTTCTGCTAACCGAAAATATTAATTTCTTGGGCTGTATCCCGTTTAGGGATTAATGAATATGCTTACTATAGGAGAGAGAAGTGAAAGAGTATATATAGAGATTGTAAGGCGTAGCAAAAGGCTCTTAAAATTTAGTTGAAGCTAAGTAAACTTGGAGTGTACAGTTATGATTACTAAGCTTTCAGTTGACCTACCCTATGCTACTTATTGTTCTCGAAGTAAATACTTCTATGTGACGTTTTCTCATGTCGTGACATCATGGAAAATGGAGAACAAATAATATTCTCTAGCAATATTAATAGCTTGATTGGATTGCTGGAAGTAGCAGTAAATTTATTTACTACTATTCCGCATAAGTTGATATTAAGTTCATACGAGTAGCAACTGTTGTCTTCGGAACAGATCACGTAGACGAAAACAAGGTACATATTTCTGATTAACATGATAATTATGTTTTTTCAACCTGCTATTATGCATCCACAAATTGTAATTGAATATAATTCGTAAAATAATCCATACAACACTGCACAACTGCAAACCACGTCAGTGGCTTTAATTTATTAGGCTAAATTTTTATAAATGTAGTTGTTTAAAATTGATTACAAAATTTGTGTAGCTACCACAACATCGTGGCAACATTGAAGAATTTCTTACACTTTGATCTGCAGGTTCGTTCTCGAATTACACCAATGAAGGTATTCCCTCTTCCCGAGAGTTTTTAGTTTGATTGTAATGATTTTTATCCATCGAATTCTAATTTTAAAATCTAATTTAATTTGCAATGTGTGTCAAATAAATAGCCTTGAAAATTATGAAGAAATGTCATAAGGCAATTTCCGTAGAAATGAAGCCAGAGAATACTTTACCGTAATTTTTATTGAAACAAAAGTACCTGGAGTTCCCAAAATAACTCGAAACCGACTTCTAAAGACCTTTGCTGACCGAAAGTCCTCAGACAAAACCTCCTTTGATGCCCAGACAGATATAATTCCTCGAAAATTGGAGAAATAGTACATAAAGGGTTACATGGGGCAAGTGGTCTTCGCTGATAAGTCACGAGCAACAATTGACTTCCCTGACGGACGGAATGCATCATTGCCAGCTTATATTCGTGAAGGATAGAACGCCATCGCACTCAGCCCGGTGGACAAAAAATTTCCTGACTTCGATGGGGTTCAAAGTCGAAAAGCGCATTGCTTTTAACCTCATTGATTTTATCCGCATTGAAATTTGGTGACTAATCCTAAGATTGTATAGGCATTTCATGTGTAATAATGATGAACTTTTGACAACTGTTGATGCTTCCAGACTCATCCCCTCCCTCCAAACCAAAGAAACTACATCGCTGTAATCAACTAACGGAAGGCTGTATGACGTCATCAGTCGCCACGGCTCCTATGTCGAAAAGAATTGAGTTGAACACCTTCTGACCAACCGTTTTTGGTTCATTCAATAAATGATCACATTCATTATGGTTGTACTGGGTGACCTTAATGTGAGAGTTGGTTAGGTAGGGGTGGAGAATATATGGAGGTATGGCGTTCCCGGTAGAAATTACAGCGGAGAAAACCTGATTGGTCTGAAGCTGGCGGCTGGAAACAGCTGTTCAAGAAAAGAGATATCCTCAAGTACACATGGATTTGGATGGCCCATGGTGAAGTGGTGACGAGAGTGCTGATGAATTTTGTGCTGATTGCGAGGAGGGTGTTGTGAAGGCTGTTGGATGTGCGGGCATAGAAAGGCGAGGCTGGAGGAAAGTCTGATCATCTGCTGGTGAAAGGAAGATTAAGCTCGGAGCTTAGGTGGAAGAGGAATAAAAAAGTAAAAGGAGGATGAGACGTAATGAAGGAGAGTGAACTAAATAGGACAAGCCGAGCTGAGGAGTTCCAGCAGGCGTTGAGGGAGAAATATGACAGCGTGAGAGGGCAGGACCCGACAGACGTTGAGGAAGATGTGCAAAAAGCGTGTACGGTGTGCACCGTGTGGGCGGGTGTAGAAGGAAGGGCTGCGAGTGGTGGAACGAGGAAATCAAACTGGTGGTGGCGTAGAAGAAAAGAGACTTTGAGGATTGGTTGCAAGCGAGGTCGGTGGTGGACTATGACAGCTATAAAAATAAGAGAAAAGAGTTAAAGCGAGGGGTGAGGGAAGCTAAATAAGACGCTGATGTCAGGTGAGGCAACGGTTGTGCCAGAATTTTGATAAACAAAAATATATTCTGGAAAGAGGTGAAGAGAGTGAGAAAAGGGGAGACCGGAAAGGAGAGGTGGTGAAAACTGAAAACGGCAGTTTTTAATGGAAAGTGGTAATGTACGAAAAAGATGGGTTGAATATTTTGGTGAGTTGTTGAATGTCGAGGATGTCAGAGAGGCTGACCTTGTTGCTGAGCGTGGTGGTGGCGGATGCCGGGTTTGGAAGAGAGACTTGTTGCGGAAATTTCTAAGGAAGAGGTGTAGGAGGTGGTGGGGGTGATGTAAGAAGAAAAAGCCCTTGGCTTGGATAGCGTTGCGACTGAGGCCTGAAAAGGGGTGGAATAACGATCGTCGGATAGCTGGTGAGGCTGCTGAATCTGTGTTTTGTGTCGGGCTCGGTTCCGATTGATTGGCGCAGTGCTTGCATAATTCCGATGTATACGGGCTTTTTTTTTAATATTGCGGCAACTCAAGGGGGATCAGTTTGCTATGTGTGGTAGACAAGTTGTACGGCGAGTGCTGATCAAAATATTAAAGAGAGTAAAGATGCCGCAATTGGAGAGGAACAACATGGTTTTAGGAGTAGGAAAGGGTGTGCCGTTCAGAATTTTGCAGTGAGACAAGTAAGTCTATGAGAATAACCTTGCGATGGAAAAGGATGTGTTCTAAGCCTTCATGGATTTGGAAAGGCCTACGACAGGGTTGACAGGTAAGCGCTGTGGAGGGTGTTGCATTTACATGGGGTGGACGGAAATTTGTTGAGAGCGGTTCAGAGTTTCTATGTTGGCAGCAGAGCATGTGTCAGAGTGGGGAGCAAGGTGAGTGATTGATTCACAGTGAAAGTGGGTCTTAGACAAGGCTGCGTTGTGTCTCCCTGGCTGTTTGATCCTTACATGGATGGGGTGGTCAGTGAGGTGATCGCGAGTGTATTGGGTCGTGGCTAGGAGCTGTTGGAAGCAAATGAACAGAGCTGGCATATGAGCCAGTTACTGTTTGCGGATGAAACGGCATGGGTGGTGGATTCAGAGGAGAAACTGTGTAGGCTAGTGTCAGAGTTTGGTAGAGTGTGTGTGAGGAGGAAGCTTCGAGTTAACGTGGGTAAAATTAAAGTTATGAGATGCTCGAGGAATATCGATGCGGGTGGAATAAGTGTCCTACTACAGGAAGACTTATTTGAGGAAGTTCAGTGTTCTAAGCACCTGACCTTCCATCTGGAGAAAACTGAATTAGCGAAAACTGAGAAGAAGTTGAGAAGGAAGGGTGTAAAGTGTTGGGGGCACTGAAGAGTATAATGAGCTGTAGGACGTTGGGGATGGATGAAAAGAAAGTGTTGTATGAGGGTGTCATTGTCCCTACTGTGTTTTACTGAACTGAGACTTGAGGGGTATGAGTAGAAGAAATAAGAAGTTTGAATGTTTGCGAGATGAAATGTTCAAGGAGCTTAGCTGGAGTGACGCTGAGGGACAAGATCAATAACAACGTGGGGCAAATTAGAACGGGGTTGGTGAAGAAGTTAGAGGATGGCATAGATTTGCCTATTCTGAGATGGTTCGGGCACATGATGAGGATGGATGAAGGGTGATTGGTAAAATGGGTGATGAAGGCGGAGGTGAGTGGACATAGACCTAGTGGTATACTAAAATTCGGGTTGATAGATGGTGTGAAGCATTCATTAAGAAGGAGAGACTAGAGTGTTGAGGTAGTGAGAGAGCGTGCATTGAATGGGTGTGAGTGGATGTGTTTTTGACACTGCCCTGATGTGCTTACCCGCCCTTGTCATCTCGATGAGAAACGGAATATTCGTGGGTAGGGGGGCCCGGTCAACATGACGCGGGAATGGGTAAACCAGTTACACTTGCGGGCCCTGCTGCTGATACTTACCTTGAACAGCGCTCATGACCCTGAGTGTGTGTTGTGTGGTCTTCCGGTGATTGTGAGTGTATGAGAGGAGTATGAGGCACGCCTTGCTGTCGACCACCCCCTTGTCTTAGAGGTTCAGCCTTGTGTTTGTATCGGTAAATGTCACGTATTGAAATATATAACGTTGGAAATTTTCCACCAAGAAACTAGATCAACAATTTATGTTCTATTTATTGAGTTCAATGCTATTTTTTTGGGTAGATCCATAAGAGGTAATGAAGCCTGCGAATTCTCTAAGCGTTTATATGAGCAGCACTTACACTTGGGCGGGCTGTGAACCACCTCCTTGTTTGTTTGTATGAACTGCAAGGAAAACGGTATATCGTTTTATTTGCTATTCATAGGGTAACTGAGCTAGACGAAAGAGAGGCTCTACATTGCACGAAGACACTGAACCTTAATATCGTTGTCATGGCGATTCGGGCAGCGTATCGAGTGTGAGGATGACCTTAACTGAAAGATACACTTCTTTTATACCCTCTTGGCTCTGCAGTTAACGTGTCGGACTGCGGTGCATAGGTACCAGGGATCGAGTCCGCGAATTTTCTTTATATTTA
>SDVV010019730.1:0-13465 GCA_016164225.1 Gammarus roeselii
GAGCTGTGTAGGCAAGAGTGAGGGTGACGCGAGAAGGGTAAGCTGTGTAGGCGAGAGTGAGGGTGACGCGAGAAGGGTGAGCTGTGTGGGCGAGAGTGGGAGTGACGCGAGGAGGGTGAGCTGTGTAGGCAAGAGTGAGGGTGACGCGAGAAGGGTAAGCTGTGTAGGCGAGAGTGAGGGTGACGCGAGAAGGGTGAGCTGTGTGGGCGAGAGTGGGAGTGACGCGAGGAGGGTGAGCTGTGTAGGCAAGAGTGAGGGTGACGCTAGAAGGGTAAGCTGTGTAGGCGAGAGTGAGGGTGACGTGAGAAGGGTGAGCTGTGTGGGCGAGAGTGAGAGTGACGCGAGAAGGGTGAGCTGTGTAGGCAAGAGTGAGAGTGACGCGAGAAGGGTAAGCTGTGTAGGCGAAAGTGAGGGTGACGCGAAAAAGGTGAGCTGTGCCGGTGAAAGTAATAAACTGTTGTTCAGAGGCTGAAATAACTTAGGAACAGCGGGAGCAAAAGAATCAATTCCCCCGCCTCGTGGCAAGCGGGGAGGGATTTTGACTGGGTTTACAAGTGTTTACAAGTGTAAGAAGTCATCAACAGGACTTCTGGCCCTAACTGGGTTGCATAACCGTGAAGTAAAACTGTAGATGAAATGTATCATAGACAAAATGTATTCCAGCAGGTGTGAGTTTACAATGCAAAAGATTAGTGTAGACGGCACACTCTTCTTATAGACGCAACACGGTGCGCCGTCCTTTTCCTCCCCGTATTTATTACCGTATTTTTTCTGAAATCCCGGCACCACTCATAAATGTGTTATCTAGATACTTGGTTTGGTAAGAATATCATTGAATGGAATTCTTACCAAAGTGGTAAGTTAGATTAAGTTTTGAAAAACTACGTCGATAAACAAAGACAGGGAAATGTAGAGATTTTATCATTGCAGGGCGAGTGAGGTTACATAGCGCGCACCGTACATCCGCCAACTACCGCGCGCAACCTGACGATAGCGTCATCTTGGCCCAGCTACAAGTTGACTTAAACTGCCCGCTGACGATTTTCAACATAAGAATTATGGTCTATTCCTCTCGGTATCTTTACGATGATAGATGTATTGAATATAGTAGATAATTATAATTCCGATAATAGAGGGAAAACGGAAGCACTTGATATTTTCATGTGATGTTTAATGGTACTTTCGCAGAAGCTCACCAAAACAATCGTACACTGCCAATCGTTATTCACACTCTGATTGACCAATCAATTGAAGCAAATTCAATGGTGTATGGAAGCGTTCATCAGAATCACCACCGGAATCCTCGATTGGTGAACCCCTAAGAATGTATCACTAAACGTTCCCCAAGATTTCGAAGTGCTTTATTCTAATAGTTCACACTTTGAAGTGTTTTATTCTAATAGTTCACACTTTGAAGTGCTTTATTCAAATAGTTCACACTTTGAAGTGCTTTGCTCAAATAGTTCTCACTTTGAAGTGCTTTATTCTAATAGTTCACACTTTGAAGTGCTCTATTCTAATAGTTCTCACTTTGAAGTGCTTTATTCTAATAGTTCAATAGTTCACAATTTGAAGTGCTTTAGTCTAATAGTTCACGTTTGAAGGGTTTTATTCTAATAGTTCACAGGTTAACAAGATCCAGATTTGTTGTTAAGAGGTAGGGATTGATTCGTGGTTTTAACCCCCAATTGTCGTTCTCCTGGATAAACGAAACGAAATCTGAACTTATATTTATTCAATATCATTACTACAAAAATAAGAATGAAAACTCCTTCATCCAACATGGTAACTATATATAAGAACACCACAAGAAAAAAAATTGTTTCATTTGAGTTTCATAGCCAGTCACAAGTTTCTGAGACACTTGACTTTAATGAAGGCAGTATGGAATGAGATGCACTTGTAAGACAGCTATACTTATATCAAATGTTTAGAAGTAACGTGCAACATTTTTCTTAATTATGTAACAATTATACTGCATAACAGTCAGAGTCTTTAAAATGCTCCAGTAGTCTTATAACAGCAATATCACTCAACCATGTATCTCCTATGCTGAACAACAGTCAGAGCCTGAAAGACACTCCAATAGTCTTATAACAGTAATATCAGTTAACTATGAATCTACTATACCGCACAATAATAATTAGAGTCTGAAAAGTAACTCCTATAGTCTCATAGGTAGGTATACCGCTTAGCCAGGTTGCTATTAACGCTGTTGGAAGAGATATTCCCTAACAAAATAATTTCAAACAAATGTACATAACTGGACTACAAAATGGTCATTGCTGTAATGGAAAGACATGTGGCTGTTGAGAGAAGATAATCCTTATCAAGAAGATCATTACAATAACTGTGAAGAACTAATACTTGAAAGGCTATATTGACAGCTATTGGACAGGCTAAGAAGCTACCTACTTCCTGTGGTAATAGCTATATGCCTAGAAACTAATACTTGTCACTAAGTTATAATCACATGTCGTCCGATTTTTCTGTTTTATATCTGATCAATATCTAATTTAATAAGCAATGGATATTCCAAGTCTACAACTTGATGAACTATAAAATAAATCTGCCCATTTAGCTAGCTATGGTCAGTTGTTACAGCACCACTATTAAGTCCGCTCACACGTCAGTGAAATGAGAGGAAATGGGATAACGGTTCATGGGGAGATCTCCTGCAGGACCGTGCATACTTTTCCTTTTTTTTCCTGTCTCCTGATGTCTAAGGTAATGCCTCCAGCATTACCTTATACATCAATAGGAGTTATATCTATGACTTGGTACATATTTAGACGAAAGAATACCCGCAATGTCCTCGAGAATAATCAGCTGAACGAAGGGCACCTTTGGAAATCATTGCTTGGTACAATATACCATGTCTATATAAAGGAAATAACAAACGTGTCAAGGATTTAATCGACAAGCAAATTTCTAGAGAGGAGACCTTCCATGGTGTCCTCACCGCAGTTGCGCACGGCACATGCTTTCGTCAGTCACGATCTGAACTGTACTCACAGAGAGAGTCATAGCTTTTATAAGGGACCCGAAGGTCCCGGGAAGAAGCCTTCGCCATATATTTCCCAAGGCCCCCAAAGATATGGAGGCCCCTGGCCCCCAAACACTCGCCAGAGGTTGTGGCATACAACCATACTACAACATACTGCCGCCTCCAGCCATACTGGAGCAACAAACTATCGCCTCCAGCCCTACTGAAGCAACATACTGCCGCCTCCAGCCCTACTGGAGCAACATACTGCCGCCTCCAGCCCTACTGGAGGAACATACTGTCGCCTCCAGCCCTACTGAAGCAACATACTGCCGCCTCCAGCCCCACTGGAGCAACATACTGCCGCCTCCAGCCCTACTGGAGCAACATACTGCCGCCTTCAGCCCTACTGGAGTAACTACCAACTCGGGGAGGTATATATCTACCTTACCAAAGATCCGATCTATAAATCCCCGAGTTGATAGGCTTACAAGCTAATTGTACACTCAACGTGTTGCCACGTTGCACTGCAAGTCCAAGCCGTTGCTTTAGCCAGAACGTTTCGCGACGGTTTCCGGGGGGCGGCAGATAACTGTCGGCCGATGTCGTGGATTAGGAGGCTGTTCGACTCGCCAATAACGCCGACAGTTCCGATAGTCATGGGCTCAAAAAGGTAGCGGTCACAAACAGATTGATACTTATTCCTACCTTATTGTTCTCTGCCGCATTTGTAGCCCTGCCAGCATTTAAAGAAGTGTCAGGCAGGTGACTACTCACTAAGGTGTCCACGCAGGTGGAATCCCAGCAGACGTTTTCGCTTTAACAGAAGAGGAAGACTGTATGTAACGCCTTCAGGTCGCTTATCATCGCCTCCATCTTTAACGGGTTCACGGATCGTACCAAGGCCGCCTTTATGCATAAAATAGATGCTCGGAACACGCTTCGTCAAAGTAGTCGATGCTTGCATGAGAAAATCGCGCCAATTGGAGTTAAACTCGTTTTTCACGTTCAATTTAAGAACGACGCGATCCGGTGAGGCGTTGGCGATGTAGCGGCGCGTGACATGCGCAGCCGCCGCGCAGCCACCTTTGGTGGCAAACTCTACAGTAGTTGAACAGGACGGAATTGACTGCCCAAACGATTAGTTAACGGAGCACAACCAACCTTCGCTGCTAACCGCCAGGGAATGTTGCCGACAGAAATGGGACGATACTGCCGTGTTTCTTCGTCAGGAGGCAAAAGGAGGCCCCGTAAAACACTTTTAAAGATAAAAGAGTGATTTCGTCTAGAATTGTCAGGTGGACAACTTCTGTGAGAGTGGAGGCAAGACAGACCCAGCACTACCGGTATTTTTCTTAAATTCTGACTCAAAGTGACCGGGTCTGAGGCCATTCAGACCATCACCAGAACCTCGTAAAAAATATCTCCTTTGAATTTCGTGTAAAGATTTCCTTCGCACTGGGTGGATGTGTGTGGTGCAATGCGTATGGCGCAAGAACCTCGAGGAAAAGATTTCCTTCGGACTGGGTGGATGTGTGCGGGGCAATGCGTATGGCGCAAGAACCTCGTAGAAAAGCTTTCCTTCACACTGGGAGGATGTGTGTGGTGCAATGCGTATGGCGCAAGAACCTCGTGGATGAGCTTTCCTTCAGACTGGGTAGATGTGTGTGGTGCAATGCGTATGGCGCAAGAACCTCGAGGAAAAGCTATCCTTCAGACTGGGTGGATGTGTGTGGCGCAATGCGTATGGCGCAAGAACCTCGCGGAAAAGTTTTCCTTTACACTGTGTGGATGTGTGTGGCGCAATGCGTATAGTGCAAGAACCTCGTGGAAAAGCTTTCCTCCAGACTGGGTGGATGTGTATGGTACAATGCGTTGGCACAAGAACCTCGTGGAAAAGCTTTCCTTCGGGCTGGGTGGATGTGTGTAGTGCAATGCGTAAGGCGCAAGAACCTCGTGGAAAAGCTTTCCTTCGGACTGGGTGGATGTGTATGGCGCAATGCGTATGGCGCAAGAACCTCGCAATGCGTATGGTGGATGTGTGTGGCGCCATGCGTATGGCGCAAAAATTTCGTGGAAAAGCTTTCCTTCAAACTGGATGGTTGTGTGTGGCGCAATGCGTATGGCGCAAGAACCTCGTCGAAAAGATTTCCTTCGGACTGGGTGGATGTGTGCGGGGCAATGCGTATGGCGAAAGAACCTCGTGGAAAATCTTTCCTTCACACTGGGTGGATGTATGTGGCGCAATGCGTATAGCGCAAGAACCTCGAGGAAAAGCTTTCCTTCAGACTCGGTGGATGTGTATGGTACAATGCGTATGGCGCAAGAACCTCGTGGAAAAGCTTTCCTTCAGACTCGGTGGATGTGTATGGTACAATGCGTATGGCGCACGAACCTCGTGGAAAAGTTTTCCTTCAGACTGGGTGGATGTGTATGGTACATTGCGTATGGCGCAAGAACCTCGTGGAAAAGCTTTCCTTCGGACTGGGTGGATGTGTATGGCGCAATGCGTATGGCGCAAGAACCTTGCAATGCGTATGGTGGATGTGTGTGGCGCCATGCGTATGACGCAAAAACTTCGTGGAAAAGCTTCCCTTCAAACTGGGAGGATGTGTGTGGCGCAATGCGTATGGCGCAAGAACCTCGTGGAAAAGCGTTCCTTCAGACTGGGTGTATGCGTATGGCGCGATGCGTATGGCGCACGAACCTCGTGGAAAAGCTTTCCTTCAGACTGGGTGGATGTGTATGGTGCAGTGCGTATGGCGCAAGAACCTCGTGGAAAAGCTTTCCTGCGGACTGGGTGGATGTGTGTGGTGCAATGCGTATGGCGCAAGAACCTCGTGGAAAAACTTTCCTTCGGACTCAGTGGATGTGTGTAGTGCAATGCGTATGGCGCAAGAACCTCGAGGAAAAGCTCTCCTTCGGACTGGGTGGATGTGTGTGACGCAATGCTTATGGCGCAAGAACCTCGTGGAAAAGCTTTCCTTCACACTGGGTGGATGTGTGTGGCGCAATGCGTACAGCGCAAGAACCTCGAGGAAAAGCTTTCCTTCAGACTGCGTGGATGTGTATGGTACAATGCGTACGGTGCAAGAACCTAGTGAAAAAGCTTCCCATCGGATTGGGTGGATGTGTGTGGTGCAATGCGCATGGCACAAGAACCTCGTGGAAAAGCTTTCCTCCAGACTGGGTGGATGTGTATGGTACAATGCGTTGGCACAAGAACCTCGTGGAAAAGCTTTCCTTCGGGCTGGGTGGATGTGTGTAGTGCAATGCGTATGGCGCAATAACCTCGTGGAAAAGCTTTCCTTCACACTGGGTGGATGTGTGTGGCGCAATGCGTATAGCGCAAGAACCTCGTGGAATAGCTTTCCTTCAGACTGGGTGGATGTGTATTGTACAATGCGTATGGCGCAAGAACCTCTTGGGAAAGCTATCCTTCGGACTGGGTGGATGAGTATGGTGCAATGCGTATGGCGCAAGAACCTCGTGGAAAAGATTTCCTTCGGACTGGGTGGATGTGTATGGCGCAATGCGTATGGCGCAAGAACCTCGCAAAGCGTATGGTGGATGTGTGTGGCGGAATGCGTACGGCGCAAGAACCTCGCAAAGCGTATGCTGGATGTGTGTGGCGCAATGCGTATGGCGCAAGAACCTCGTGGAAAAGCTTGCTGTTGTACTGGATGAATGTGTGTGGTGCAATGCGTATGGCGCAAGAACCTCGTGGAAAAACTTTCCTTCGGACTGAGTGGATGTGTGTGGTGCAATGTGTATGGCGCAAGAACCTCGAGGAAAAGCCCTCCTTCGGACTGGGTGGATGTGTGTGGCGCAATGCGTATGGCGCAAGAACCTCGTGGAAAAGCTTTCCTCCACACTGGATGGATGTGTGTGGCGCAATGCGTATGGCGCAAGAACCTCGTGGAAAAGCTTTCCTGCGGACTAGGTGGATGTGTGTGGCGCAATGCGTATGGCGCAAGAACCTCGTGGAAAAGCTTTCCTCCGGACTGCGTGTATGTGTATGGCGCAATGCGTATGGCGCACGAACCTCGTGGAAAAGCTTTCCTTCAGACTGGGTGGATGCGTATGGTACAATGCGTATGGCGCAAGAACCACGTGGAAAAGCTTTCCTTCGGACTAGGTGGATGTGTGTGGTGCAATGCGTTTGGCGCAAGAACCTCGTGGAAAAGCTTTCCTTTGGACTGGGTGGATGTGTGTGGTGCAATGCGTACGGCGCAAGCAACTCGCAGAAAAGCTTTCCTTCGGACTGGGTGGATGTGTATGGCGCAATGCGTATGGCGCAAGTACCTCGCAATGCGTATGGTGGATGTGTGTGGCGCAATGCGTATGGCGCAAGAACCTTGTGGAAAAGCTTTTCTTCACACTGGGTGGATGTGTGTGGCGCAATGCGTACAGCGCAAAAACCTCGTGGAAAAGCTTTCCTTCAGACTGGGTGGATGTGTATAGTACAATGCGTGCGTCGCAAGAACCTCGTGGGAAAGCTTTCATTCGGACTGGGTGGATGTGTATGGTGCAATACGTATAGCGCAAGAACCCCGTGGATAAGCTTTCCTTCGGACTGGGTTGATGTGTATGGCGCAATGCGTACGGCGCAAGAACCTCGCAATGCGTATGGTGGATGTGTGTGGCGCAATGCATATGGCGCAAGAACCTCGTGAAAAAGCTTTCCTTCGGACTGGGTGGATGTGTATGGCGCAATGCGTATGGCGCACGAACCTCGTAGAAAAGCTTTCCTTCGGACTGGGTGGATGTGTATGGCGCAATGCGTACGGCGTAAGAACCTCGTGGAAAAGCTTTCCTTCGGACTGGGTGGATGTGGGTGATGCAAGGCCTGTCAAGTTTCAGGGCAGAATGGAGCTAGTGACTCGCTTCAAAAAGACACTCTGAGTTTTGTCTGGCAATAGTAGCGGTTGATTGACCGGCAAGCTGCTAAGAAGGCATCACCGGCAAGTCTCATCTTCCCATGCATTCCCTGACTTGAAGACCTACACGCCAAGTCAGCGAAGGCTGCTTCACGTCGAAAAAGTTGGAGTTGGGACGCCGATAACCGCAAAAGCTGAACGTCGTGAGTCGTTCCCGTGCAAGGAGAATTCGTTCGCGAATGCCGTCACTTAAAAGTAATAAAGTGCTTCTACTACAAGAATGGTCAAGCCCTTCGGGATTTGGTTTAAAACCTCGATGTAGCGTTTACATTTACCAATGTAGGTGTCAGATTCAAAAGAGCCTTGCTCCCTTGACGGGTCTGAATGATGGGTCGTCGCTGCAGAAGGAGCAGTACCAAAACTCGGCATTTCTGGCTTTGAGAACGTTCATTTATACGCATGAAAAAATGATAATATTTGCGGCAATTGAAGCATGAAAGTCTTAGTCGGGCACAGCTGATGACGGAGCGATGATGGATTGTAGACACGACACTCGGGGCAGGATGGCATGATAGAGTTTGAATGAGGTGAGCATCATTATCAACGCTTTCTATGCATATCGTTATCAATGTGTTCACCGTGAATCATTATCAATGTGTTCTCAGTGAATCATTATCAATGTTTTCTCCGTGAATCATTATCCATGTGTTCTCCCTGAATCATTATCAATGTGTTCTCCGTGAATCATTATCAATGTGTTCTCCGTGAATCATTATCAATGTGTTCGGTGAACATCGATCAATATGTTCTGTGTTTGAGGCCTATTCAGTGTATATCATTATCAATATGTTCTCCGTGAATCATTGTCAATGTGTTCTCCGTGAATCATTATCAAGGTGTTCTCCAAGAATCATTTTCAATGTGATCGGTGAACATCGATCAATGTATTCTGTGTTTGAGGCATATCCATTGTACATCGCTATCAAGGTGTTCTGTGTTCGATTAATATCATCGGTGTGTTATGAACATATCGTTATCGGTGAGTGGCATGCATTCGTTATGAAGGTGATCGGTGGCTGCCGTCATCGAGGTGCTATAAACATAGCGTTATCAGTGCGTTGCGCAGTTAACGTTAGCATTGCGTTCTGCGCCTTCTATCTGCAATATGTTCGTCGGTTATCGTTATCTGCTTTAACGAAAGTAACGGTCCACCTTTTAGTGACCACTGAAACTCCTTTCATTTGAAGGCATGTGTCGTCTTAGAAACGTAAGCAGTTAATCCGACAAAGAGAAGCATGGACTAGATCAGTCGCCTTAGAAACGTAAGCAGTTAATCCGACAAAGTGAAGCATGGACTAGATCAGTCGTCTTAGGAACGTTAGCAGTTAATCCGACAAAGTGAAGCATGGACTAAATCAGTCGTCTCAGGAACGTTAGCAGTTAATCCTACTAAGTGATGCATGGACTAGATCAGTCGTCTTAGGAAGGTTAGCAGTTAGTCCGACAAAGTGAAGCATGGACTAAATCAGCCGTCTTAGGAGGGTTAGCAGTTAATCCGACAAAGTGAAGCATGGACTAGATCAGTTGTCTTAGGAACGTTAGCAGTTAATCCGACAAAGTGAAGCATTGACTAGATCAGTCGTCTTAGGGAGGTTAGCAGTTAATCCGACAAAGTGAAGCATGGACTAGATCAGTCGTCTTAGGATGGTTAGCAGTTAATCCGACAAAGTGAAGCATGAACTAGATCAGTCGTCTTAGGGACGTTAGCAGTTAATCCGACAAATTGAAGAATGGACTAGATCAGTCGTCTTAGGAGGGTTAGCAGTTAATCCGACAAAGTGAAGCATTGACTAGATCAGTCGTCTTAGGGAGGCTAGCAGTTAATCCGACAAAGTGAAGCATGGACTAGATCAGTCGTCTTAGGGAGGTAAGCAGTTAATCCGGTAAAGTGAAGCATGGACTAGATGAAAATCTAGTGTTCAATAATTGAATGAGGAACTGTACAGGTACGGGCCATAAAAGAATTCATTTAAGACTTTCTTCATGGCGCGTATTGGCCATGCTCGGTAACTGAGAACTACCCGGAGGTGTAATTATAAGGGTAGATGGCCCAACTAAACCCGATACGAGTGGGTGGAAATATTGTCAGAATAAACCAGGGAAACCATCCTGATAGTGGAAGATTATTCGTGTCTGTAATCATATTGAATTGTCTAGGATTACACTCGGTTCCTGCTGACTACTAGCCAAGAATAAACGACTGGGGTACGGATTCTCTCTCCAAAAGTTGTTATGGGTTTCTCATTCTCTTTTCCCTCAGGGCCGGTCAACCCGCACTGAAGCATGATACCCTGCTTGGCTGATCACCTTGTTTTTCACACTCGAGTACAGAGTGGTTTGTTTTCTGGAACTACGCCCATGAAAAGTGAACGTCTTTGGTGACCAACTCGGCGGTTCTTAACGGAAGGGTAGCCATACTCCCATCTTCGACTTCAGTCACATAATGCCCACAGTCATCACCGTTGGTCATCCAGCTGAGGAGAATACCCCATATTCCATTTCACGACCATCGGACCCAAAAGCTTTCACCAACCAAAAAACCGGAGAAAAAATCACATTGGGAGATAGTACAGTTGGCGGACTCGGAGTGGACGTTTGGGATCCCCAGGAAAAATCTTCTGGAACAATAACCTTACGAAGTATCATTCTGTAACAACTAATTTCTTATCCCGGCCGCTATGTTGAGTTCCCATAGAGAGTTATTTAAAGTTAATGTTATAAACTATAGATATATATTGTCAACTCTCCTGTCTTCATTCCCTCTCTTATCGTCCATGGGGTTAAGACTATGACAGACATAAAACAAACTCTGGTGGGCTACCTACCGATATCTTGATGCAAGCTGCAATACGGTGATGTTTGGTGTTACTCGACAGGCGGATTACACCTTTAACCGACATTTCAGTCCTATTAATGACTCGTTGCACAGCTGTATAGCAAAGTGGCCATCCATGAGAAATCAAGAACAAGCACACTAAACGAGTAGCACCTCAGCAAGTCCTCGTTCTGAAAAAAAAAATCCATGACAGAACGCAGGGGCCTGAGCAAGAGGTATTTAAGGGGCTATCAACGTTTACACCATAAATTGTGGCAAGGAGGCCGAGGAGGATTCTAAAGGGAGGGGGGACTCTGAAGAGTGGTCCTGAGAAGGGAGGGGGCGCGAGGGATCTGATGGAGTGAAGCTTCAAAGGTTTAGGGTAAAGGTGAAGCACAAGAGAATAAAACAGGCCTTTTTTATTCAACGTACACTTAGAGTCAAGATACATTTTTCCATCACTTTGCTCAAATTTAGCAAGTTCGGGAAGAAAATACACTGAAAATGTATCTAGAAACTGAATTTTCTCCAACACTACGAATAAATAATAAAGCGATGGGTAAAGGCTGAAAAGCAGGAGTGTTCTATAGTTGGCTTTCATAATTATTTTTCGTGGTTCCTGGCTTTCTCTTTCACATTTAGACTGAGGCTTATTACAATTTTAGATCTTATGGTTTGTTACTTTAGTAGCTATACAGTAGATGAATAATTCAGAAACCATTAATAATCACGGGAAACAACCTTGTAAAGAGTCAATTTAATTCGTGTGACTTCCTAAAACATAGTTTATCAATTACTTATTTCATTTGGAATACATGCTAGTAATTATTACTAGAAAGATCTTTACACCCATGCCCATTCCGCAACCAGTGCTGAATTCTCAGCAATGTTTTAATTTGGGTTAACTAAATCGGCCATTCCATGGTATTTCTACCAAATAGGTAAGCGGTTAACCTACTTCATCGCGAAATCCAGTTTCCGTAGAAAATACGTCGATAAATGCGTACTGATGGATTTAATCATTAAAAAAACGAATTTTTAATGCAACTGAATTCTTTTCATTTATTGCTTACTGTAGAAATTATGCCTATAACTGGAAATAAACGGTTGTGTAACAATCTGTATTTGTCTTTTACACATAATAATAAATAGTTAGAATAATACTAATAGCAGCTGGAAACGGTTATTGAACTCAAACTACCGCGTTAATTAGTCGGACTATCAAATAGATCTATACCATGCATTTACAAGCATTTATAAAATAAATAAGTGTATATAGAACACTGCTTCATGAATCATCGACAATGAATAATCTACTTTATACAGATACAGTTTCTCATTACTTTGCCTCCTACAATCGAACAAAGGGTTTGGTTAGTGTCTCTCAGAACAGAGACGGGCCCAGCACTGCGAGTCGCGTAGTTTATGATCTTATTTTCGTATCAACAAAAAAAAGTGTTCAGTTTCAAAATATTGTCAGGTGAATGAAACTGTTTAACTAAACTTAAATGACTGAGACCGCTGCTCGCCCAAAGTTGGCTGACAAACGGAACCTGCATCCTAGAAACACGGTTTGCCGTTGCAGTAAACCTCAAAACGGTGGTCTAGAAAGCAATTTTGTCAAAACACACCAAATAGTGCCACCAGATGGTGCTAAGAGTGATGACGCTGTGCCGCCTCAGTGAGCGTATCGAGTGAATCCGTTACTGGGTTTATTAACAGTTTTGAGGAGTATTGTCTGTCAAAAGACTGTTTGGAATCAAATGTGAGGCAATGCACGAAAGCTGCCTACACGACGTACGGGTACCTGCTTCAGTAATGAACTGTGATGCTTTCAACGAGAGTATTCACCGGCTGACCCCAGGCGGTTTGACTCCAGGAGAATGTTTCTAAACAATATAGTCCGACCCGTTGCACGTGCATAACTTCTGGAAATACTAGGGGGAGCCCAGCGTTTGCGCTAAAATTATTTGCGCACACGCGTACTATCGCCACTTAACTTCACCTCACTGTCATGGCCGGACTCTGTCATAACCGCTAACAATCTTTCAGCCCACGTGGTTTTGCGGCGCTAAACGATGTTTCAGCCCACACGCATTTACGCCATCTCAATACAGCCCATTGTCAGAATCAACCACGAGTCGTACCATTTTACTGGCTATCACTTTAATGAAATTTCAATTAACTGTCATGACGGCGCTAAAAAAACAGCATTACGTACCTTAGAAAAATACGTACGTTTTCCCCGCGGGTTAGAAATACGTACATTTGCTACGCGGGTTAGAAGCACGTACTCCTAGGTTAGGTTAGGCTGGGAAGAAAAGTTTAAATAAAGTGATAACCAGTAAAATGGCACCTTAGTTAGGTTGTATGCCAGTGGCAAATATATCTGGCTGGTCTAACTGAGAAATGCTATGAATGTTCGCTGTTAAAAAATGGTACCGTAAGTAGGTAGTCGGAACAACTTGTGGCTGAAAATGCAGTTGGCGGAGATAAATGGGGCTGATCTGACGCTAGCTATAAAAGAATTTTAGAGCCAGGGATAGCGACCCATGCAAGGTGGGGTCCCTGAATAAATATGTATGAACAGTTCTCAGCTCCGAATTTCGTTAAAGATATAAAAATGAATTGAATGACACATCATGACCATGTCCCGTTGAATTGATTGATCAAAGAATTGCCATATTAAAAAACTTTGCCTGTGAAAACATATCATCACTTTAT
>SDVV010019731.1:0-13465 GCA_016164225.1 Gammarus roeselii
ATATCACTGTGATGTACCTCGATTTCGAGTCAACTACGAAAGATTATTAATAGTGCGATGTAGCCAGGTCTCCTAATATGTTAAAAATGTCACCTTAGGTGGGTAGTTGGTTCTAAACGAGGGGCTCTCTGACGCTGGATTATAGCACTTCATACTTTCGTTTCGACGGAAAATTTAATTGGAGACTATATATCCCGCTTCTCAAGTTCGTGTTAAATATTTTATAATATTGTCCGAATAAAAGGTTGTATGCAATAAAATACAATGAATTGTTGCTGGTCTTGATGTGAATT
Organism: Gammarus roeselii; assembly: GCA_016164225.1. Classification (NCBI taxonomy): domain Eukaryota; kingdom Metazoa; phylum Arthropoda; class Malacostraca; order Amphipoda; family Gammaridae; genus Gammarus; species Gammarus roeselii. The sequence goes on from SDVV010019731.1 coordinate 294, forward strand.
GTTGATTCTATAGCACAAAATGCATTATCCTTCGTATATTCTTTATCTAATAATTTGAAAAATAATAAAACCTTTTTATTTATCAAATATAAGTTTTTCTCAGATGACCTTCACAATACGATAACCTGATACCTTAACAATAATTCCTAGCGTTATATACATCGTTCACAAAGGAAGGGGAACATTGTAATTTGCAGTCGACTGTAGAGAATAGAAACAATCGTGAACCAGTTCGGGAGATGGATCAATCTTCTGGTGTTGAAGGTCAGCACAAAGCCCGCTCTTGTTCGCGTGTGCCGTAAGAGTTTCTAATTAATTAAACCACCTTCATTGAGATGGCTTTTAATATAATCGAAATTGAAGCCAGCATGTTAGGCTTCGAAACGGACCCCATGAAGAACAAACAATAAAATCAAGTCCATTCGTCTATATTATAGTTTCTGCACAATTATTTGTATAGTGTGTATCCTATATCGAGAAAGTACGCACACGGATACTGTAATTATGTCTCAAAACGCTGCTGCATTTTTTTACCGCACCTGAAACAAACTGTCTTTGGGAGAGATGTGAAACTTTTGAAACCGAACAGTAACGTGTAATGAAGGTGATAATAATGCCATTGTCATTATAAATTGCAACCAGGATTTAGGAACAATGCACTCCTGTGTCATTGTCTGTTTCAACCACATGGGAAGCGGGCTTAACCCTAACACACATAGCCTTGATCAAGTATATGTTCCATTCAATTGCTAACCACTAACGTATTTTTCCTTGACATTACAGAATTCCCTTTTTTCCTAATAATTCTTCCATTTTCTTATTCTGATGAAATGAAGACCATGGAAAAGCAATTACGTTTGTTTAGTAAGATGCCACTTAGTGGATGAAGCAGAGAAAATTCCATTTCAAAAAGAACAAAGGAGTGAGACCCAAGCTACCTCTGTAACTATTAGCTTGCTGCTGCCACCTATTTAGAGAACAATTGCCTCGAGATACGGCGTCCGAATAACACCAACGAGTGAAATTAATCCATTGAATTCCCACGTATTCACGTATTCGAGTACCATGGCAACAAACATTTAAATTTAGTGTAGCTGGATTGACGAAGAGTATTTCATGTCAGTTTGGTGAATTGCCTGCTTAGGAGGAACATAGGCGTAAATAATCCTCATCGAAAGTTGACCTGGTTACAAAGCCAAATCTCGTTCTAATGGTTCTATTTAATCTGTTTAATATTAACGACGGGTAGGGTGCTGTTATTCAGTACGATGCTACTCCCGAGGTGAGTGGTCCAGGATAGTTCATTCACACTTTATACTTTTAACCTACAACCCGTCATCTTGCAACTGATCACTCAAGCGTAACGCGTCATGCATGCGTTGCTCCTCTGGTAGTTTTTAAGCTCTGTCGTCAGAACCATGCGACGAGGGGAACAAATGACCCCACAAACTACCCTAATCAGCAGTTACGCATTTTAATGGTGTCATTTAATCTTTTCAATATAAGCGACGGTCTGTTGTTAAAGGTCATGGTGATGAACTCTCACCGACTCCCCATTTATAATGCCACCGCCTAAAACCAGTTTGGAGGTTGAGCGCACTAGAGTCAGTGCGGTTATCCAGAAAATGACAGCTACTATCGGGCTTGACCGGGGTCTCCAGAGTAATTAACAATTATTATTTTATGACATCGATTGTACCTAGTCCTCCAGGACTCAACAGCGGCCCAAAGAAGATATTTAATGACCTATAAAATAATAATTTTTTCAATATGTCATTGTTTAAGGAATGTGCAAATCTTTGATTTCACAAATCGTCGTTTACCACTCAGTAGAACCGAGTTTGGTTCCAGGTAAATAAACAGATTATTTATTCGTGAAGTGCAAGGTGAAGATATTAAGGACTACCCCATCTGAAATTGAATCATTGGTTCACGGCAAGTCAGTCGAATCCATTTTCGTAGTGGATGATTGTGCCATTAAATCATTCGAGATTAAGAATCTTTTGATCGCCAGGCTGGGCTATATTTTGCTTGGGTAGTAGGTAAGTCACCGTTAAAAAATGAGTCGGTGGTGCCTACAACTGTGCACGTAGAAGCGGCATATCTGTGTGAGTGTATCAACATTTTGATCAGTATTTGGAGAAAACCTCGATGGTTTCAACGAACAGTTTTCACATGCTTTTGAATTTTGAAATTGTTCGGAATTTATCCTACTCCAAAATTCATCAAATAAAAATAACTCTATAACAGAGCATTAAACTTCTGATTACTGCCTGAAGCGATACAAAGTAAAAGATTTAAAAAATATCTTTCATATAACTCTAACAAATGATTCCATGACTGTTACATAAAACGATTGTACCAGATTTTTCCAGCCGAATTAAGGGGCAGTTTCAGTACATTTAAGAAAATAAAGACGTTTCTCTGTTTGCGTGCAGGTTAGACCGCCTAGCATGTCCTGGGAACGGTACGGATTAATTAATCTGACGAGACTGGAGGTTTCAATACCTGAGCCCCACAGCAGGTCTGTGGGGAAATTGCAGGACCGCCCATCATGAAACTCTTTATGAAACCATATTGCTCCATTGTACCTCACTAGACCAATCGCCTCATCTAGTCATATGGCACTGTGTGGTTTGGGAAGGGTTGAATCAACGATTATAAACATGACCTCTTTTTCAGTTAAATATATACAGGAGCTATCTTCAACTCAACCACAATCAACCTGGCAAGAGGTCGCAATCCTGGCGGTGGATGTGTTATATAGCGAATGTAAAGAAGATATACTGATCGAACAGTTGGAAATAAAAATTGTGAGAGTTAATTAGGTGGACAGATCAGTAACAGTTCCATGAACAACATTAGTACGACAGTTATGCCAATGTGATTTTTTGATAGAGAGCGGTTCCAATTTTCGGCCTTCTCATGGGGGACTCATTTGTATCTGTACGGTATTACAGTTCTCGCTAATACATGGGTTCTGGAAAATTTAGCGTAGAAGCAGCCACCCCGGATCAAGCTTAGCCAATTTTCTCACTTGCATCCACACAGGACCGATCTTGTCCCACTCCCAGCCTAACCCCTGCCTGCTCTGTTGACAGCCTGCCTTCGTAGACTCTGGGCTGGAATTAGCCAAGGTTAATTGCAAAAAGCAAATGCAATGGCAGGAGTTTCTCCAAGTGGTCTCAATGATAAAATAAACTATCAGCCTTAGAAGATGAATCGTTCTTTGCAGAAACTCGTCTTATCAGAATGAATGGAAAATAAAAATGGAAGGGATGTTCTTATGCTGATCAGAAGACAGATAAATCAGAACAATAACAAAATTAATACGTTTCTCGATAACCTTATAGAGATGTAAAAGTAATTTAAAATATGCTGGCCTTTTGGTTTGAATCCGTTTGATTAGCCTTAAAGGGAATTGCACTCAGACGCAGTTACGCAGACCTGCTTTATATTAGATTTGATCACAAGAGGAAAAAAAGGACAGATACAGACTCATGGCAGAATCCCCCAGAAGTGTTGTGACCCACACAAAGACGCCCCTCAGACTCCATTCGACACTCACCCTCATACCAACACCTAGCTCTTTGGAAGCTAAAGGGGTTTCTCAGGACAGAGCAACACACACGTTTTGCACGGTGGGAGTTCCAAAGTTACTGTCGGCAGATTCTAATGTACTGGTTTAGCACTGATGCATCATAATCTCCATGACCTCCTCCACCCACGTCCATCCCGTTTCTCAACGAGACGCTAAGGCCGAGAAAGTGCATCAGGACAGCGCCAAAACTTATATATTCACACAATTCATCATTCTCGTTTATTATCCACTGCAGACTCTCTACCTACAAAGTGATATCTTTTCTCTCTAGAGCTTGCTTCACGCCATCCATCCACCGTAACTTCGATCGTCCTCTAGTCCAACGCCAGATGACCTCTGCTTCTATTACCATTTGCTACAATCTACCGTCATATTTCCTGATAGAATGTCCGACCCACCTAATAACACGTGAATCCACTTATTCAACCAACCTTCTCACCATCCCCGTTCCAAATTGAACCACGTCATTATTGATTCAATCCCTCAGCATACCTCAATCGAAGCATAAAACAAATAGACTTTAAATCGAGGCTTCTCGTAATCAATGCATTGATCGTTTCCCATTTAAACTACTGTCCGATCATATGGGGAAAAGGCAAGAGAAGTTGTTCTACGATATTCTGCGTAGGCTGAATTTCACTGCAAAGGAAGCTCATGACGGAAATTTTACGAATATCGATCACGCGAAGCTCCTGCTAAACACACTTGACTGGTTGAACATTAACGGGCAACTGAAACTTAATGAAGCTATGCGTATTTGGAAAATCCAGAGCAATTTGGCATGTCCTATCGGTAATTTATTCTCAAATCGTAAAGAAGCCCACAACCGGTTAACGCGGAACGGAAATGACTTTAACTCAGAGTTCAGAAAAACACTGACAGGATCAGAGTCGGTTTTCAGCCCCCCACCCCCCCCCCCCCCCCCCAATGCATCTTTCTTTAGAAAAACATGTTCCACTCTACTTCTCGCCCGAAGACGAGCATCAGCAAAATAAAATATAATAGGTTTCAATAAGATTACAATAAGTAAGCATGTCTAAAGCTTGTTAGCAAGGATACACCGGCCCCTCACAACGTGCGAGGCTCCAAACCATAACCACCTATATCACAGGGTTGTGTACTTTTTTACGTCATCTAAAAGCTGTCGGAACCCAAAGTGTTCGCAAAGTTACACAGGATTTGAACTCACTTGCTTTTGACATACGTTTGCAAATAGATTCCATTTATGTAGAATATATCTATAAGATGTAACCCAAATAATGCAAAACACTCCTCATGATATCATAACATTGATATACCCGTTCTATAAACACGATTTTGTATTTGATTTGGTTCTCATTCGACTGAATACCATTTTACGCACTCCCAGATTTGTCGTGCATACCTTAACATTGTATTAAAGTGCCTCATGAATACCATACCGTTTTTTGGGAAAATAGAGATTTGTTTGTACGTTTGTTATGGCAGTGGCTCTTTCACTCACCCAGATCCATTCTCACCTACTAAATGTATTAAGCTGTCAATCTGAACGAGGAATTTTCGCAACACCTTGTGTCATCAGGAAATCGTGCATAATTATGGATGATTTCAAACTCACTTTGATAGCTCATTCCTCGTTACGTGTTTCGGAAAGTGTCGGGTTCGTATGTCCAGATATGAAATCAAGATGTGTCCCAACCGTTCATACCCTGTCTCAATTACTCAGGAAAAAGTTATTTTGAACTATTGAGTGTTAAATTTGTTTTATTGTTCTTTCAGAAAGCGCTGTGTAGAAAAAAATGATTGAAAATATCCTATTAACGACATTTTCTCAACGAAGAAGAATTCATCAATTTGCCACGCATACGCGTTCAAGTTCAACAGCTGAGTGTGACCGCTGATACAAGTAATTTAACAATCACGTAAATGAGCTTACTTTATATATTTTTTAGCTAGCCAAACTATTGTATACCAACAATCGCATGTTTTATGGAAGTTGACCAGCTCGGAGAGTTGACGTTGCGTGGAAATAGTACTAAAACGTGTTCACACAAGCAGAATGACAAAATATCCTTTCTTCTTCGAAACGCTGGTCTTTCGAGCTCATTTTTTCAGATAGTAATTGTTAATACGCTTCAGAAATTATATTATACTACTCTGACGCTTTAAATGATGGACCGATATAAATTTTAAAAAAAGATCGACGGCGCGCAATCTAGTACACCTTTAAGATGAAATATTGTTTGCTGAGACGATGGTATTAACTGGTTATTTTAGGTTTATTGTGTAGAAATGTATTGTGAATAAATAACAACATGTCATTTTGTGTATGATTGAACCTAGAATTGTGACGGACCCGAACGTACTCATTTGTTCCACACAGCTACCAAGTTTTGTTTGGAACCAAATTCATTGTTCAATACAATTGTTCCTCTAACTCAAGGTATAGTTTATCCTTAATAAATACTTTATATTCCTACTAGAATACCACGAGTCATCTCATGAATAAACATTTTCTTCTTTCTCTCTTTCTTTTTATGCATGTAGTCCCGTCATTCTAATACCATGTATGTATTACCGTCATTCTAATACCATGTATGTACTCCCATCATTCAAATACCATGTATGTATTCCCGCCATTCTATTACCATGTATGTAATTCCGCAATTCTAACACCATGTATGTTTTCCCGTCATTTTATTAACATGTCTGAATTTGCGCAAATCTGATACCATGGATGTATTCCAGTCATTCTAACACCATGGATGTATTCCTGCTATTCTAATGCCATGTATGCACTCCCGCCAAAACTACCTAGTTTTAAATGAAACCAAGTACATCACTCGAACAATTATTGTACCTAGAATTTACTGTTTATTTCAGAACTAAGAAATACTTTGTACGAGAATACCACGAGACATATCGTAAATAAACGCGTTTTATCAATTTTATTTATCATCTTCAAACAATTCATACCAAAAACATTATACCTTTCTCTCTCTTTCGCTCACGCCTCTACAACTACCCTTTCATACAACCTTCTTGTTGCTTTAGCAAACTCCAACACTAGCGAATTTACCCCTAGTACCGCATCATCCTTAAACATCAGCTGACTCAACTGCGAACTCCGACAACTTGTAACTCGAAACTACAAACCTCGACACCCAATTCACTCACGTTCACCTCCCGGACAGCACCGTCCATGTAGAAATTAATAGCACGGGAGAAATAACTTTTTTTGTCGCAGTCCCACTTTCTCTGTGAACCAAACAAATACCTCGCTAACAACTTTGGCACATTGTCTGACGACAATATAGAGACACTACAGAACTTAAAGAAAACATCACCCTCCACAACACCTCCTATGGAACATATCGTATACTCATCCATACAAACGCAGCACCTTCGTCAACGCCTCCCTTTTGAACCTATTGTTTACCTTTTCCAAATCCATGCAGGCGCAGATCGCATCTTTTTTGTTTGCAAGATACCCTTCAATGACTTGTCGCAATGCAATTATCTGATCTGCAAACCCGCTGCATTTCCCATAGCCACACTGTTCCTTGCCAATTGCACAATCCGTACTGTCTCTAATTGTCTTGATTAGCACTCTACCATGCAACTTAACCCCCCACACAACAGACGAATACCTTTTCAGTAGCTGCGGTCATTTATATCTCCTCTACCTTAACACTGTGGAATGAGGCGTTGCGTCAATCAATCGGCCTCACGTACGACGCAGGGGACAGATTTAGTAGCCTCAGTTAGCATTCGACAACTGTTACTTCACCCTCTTTAGCACTCTGTCGCGAAGTCGTCCAAACAAGGGATTTTACATGTTTTATTCAATTTGCCGCCTCCTGCACCTCTTAGTTGGTCCTGGAACTAGCTGGAACTCAGTGGATAGAAATAATTTATTTTAAAATCAATAACCTTCGGGAAGCAGGAATACCCGTGTGGAGCGAAGTTTGGGGTTGGATGTGATCACCCAGTGGAGGTGCCCTCCGATCCACTAAAACCTCTCCCTGGCCTCCTACCCTTCTGGTAGAATGCTGAATGCGTTGACTCTCTGTAGGGTCAAACCCACAGCGATTCGCGTGAATCTCCCGTTGCCTCCGCCAATCTACGTACGATCTCCTTCTCATTTCGTGCAGTTGACTCGCCATACACCTACGTCGTCTCCATGGCTATTGACTTAAATGGAAATGTCGCGTCAAAGAGCCATACCTCCTGCCCTTACGTGTCTCTGCCTCTGTAGCTGCAAAACCAGGTGAAATGACAGAACCTATCAAATGGGTTTCTACATAAGTCTCCACTCAAGTACTGTCCCAACACAAACTCTTAAAATTTTTGTGGAGGAAAACGTCGGGTCTCTTGCCATCACCTCTATCCAAACCCAAAGTTTCCAGCACCGATGGCAGTCACGCGCCCTGCAAAGATCTTCTGGCGATGACGTTCAGCGACGAGTATCTGCAGTCCCAGCTCGTCTATTCTGTGACTGCAGCGACACGGATGTTGTTGGCAGATTTTAGATCCATCCTCAGAGCAATGGCAATGTACAGTGTCTCTGGATCTAGTTGAGTCCCCTACGATAGCGCAGGGACAGCATGCATCCAGAGACCACTTTCCTTCCTGCTGGATGCAGCCAGGAGGCGTGCTCTCGACGTTTTTTTATCCGCAGCAGCAAGAAAGCCATTCAGTGTGCTCTCTACCACAGGCAAGTTCCATACTTTCCGTTTACTCGTGTATAGTCTCTCCAAGATAAGGGAATCGATACCTCGCTTCGCCCTCATCCCATCACAAACCGGCAGTTCTTCCGTGTCAATCACGATGTGCACATCGGAAAGGACGGCATCGACTAAGTCACTCACAGAATGCATTGACGAGATGAAGTCGGAAAGGGCAACATCTCCTGCTCTTTTGAACCTGAGGCCTCCATGACTAACTGGCAAAGTGGCTTGGTTCCAGGATCTGTCTTCTAGGAGGACATTGGTGACCCTAGTGACAGCACCCGTCAACACCAAATCGAAACTGTTCAGACTCTCATCATGTCGATAATCTGAGCACATTTGGTAGTTCATGACAGGAAATATAATTTTTCAAACGCACAAATGCTTGGTGACTGACTGCTTCTATCGCGTGATCACTTGCATCGGGAAAACCCTCTTCGGAAAGTGGTACACTCAGCAGAGTACGTTCTCCGGTGTGTCTCTAAGGGTGGCACTATTGTTTACCAGACATTGAACTCTGACTCAATAGTTCGGGCCACCTCGTCAACTCTCAGAGAGAACATAGCCGGTCCAAATGGGTCTCATTGCTGAAAACCAGTTTATGACTGCAACACTTCTTCGCCGTAATATATTGTTGTTGGTTGCGAATATGCTTGTCAAAGCAGTCTGAAAGGGCCTGGAACGCTGTTCCAACCCGCTGTCAGAAAAGTGAATCTTCTGATACAATTGGAAACGTTACGCATGTCAATTTTACGATGGAATCTTCTGAGAGAGCAGTTCGTCAAATACGCCTGGCTGCATGGGCAGCTGCCTCACACCCTGCCTTGGTTGAGAAACCTAACTGCATGGGCGAAGCTCATGACCGAGGCTCACAGATAAAGTTTTGGCTCCCATCTTCGCCGCGAGCCTTCTCATGGTGTTCCCAACAGCAATCGGCTGATGACACCGTCCTTCTTCGTCAAGAGAAGAACGGTGGCATCTGTTCTTCTCATCGTTCCAACACTTGCAAGCCTTCATTCTACACCCGCTCGCACGGCAAACACCAGATGAATTCCTTTCCCATCTGAACACGGCATCTACGACGGTTTCACATTTTTCAGAAGATACTTTCTTTCAAAGTCTACTTTATCTCTTCAGCACTGCACAAACTATTTTTTTGCATCTCATGCTTCGTATGCAAGTCTCGTTTACAGACGTATTTATAAAACTTCACTGCTTACGGGAACCGGGACCAGGCTTGTCTATTTATTATGCACAAAATAATCGAGTTTGACGTTGAATCAGACCACAATCTCCTTGTCAAATCGAAAATTTAATTTCACAAGTCCTTTTTGTCTGTAACAATATGAAAATTGCCACGAGTAACTCGAACTAACGATACGCACTCATAATTACAATTCCCTAGCAACGTATGGTTACAATTTGCCATAGAGCTGATCCATGAAACTCTAAAGGAAATAAATGGGCCTTCATCTGCAGAATTGCGCTGCATCAGTCGATGTATTTCTGCACGGTCATAAACTTGCCTTATACGTTAATTTGCTTCTTTACTATATATGCCAGCTGTTAGAATTTCCACTCCTCTACGTTACCAGCGGTTCGACCACACCCTCGTATGGCTCTTATACTGCGTTTTGAATAATCATGTCTGGCCTGCGGTGGACCGCCCTCGGTCGTGTTTTTGGGGTCCCGCCTGCCCCGCGTCAAGGCAGTAATTGTTCTCCTCTGATTTATATCGGCAAGAACGAGTAATTACCATCGCTGCTGACTTGAGGTCAAAAAGATGATGGAGTCTGTGTCGAAGAGGCCTTCTTCATTCGGAAAAGTTACTTCCCTGTTATTCTCTGATTTGTTGAGGAGAAAATATTATAGGGGTCAGAAAGATCGCGTATAAAATTGATTTGATTTGATTTCATCCTCAGTTCTACTAGAGCCTCAACGCTAGTCATAATAGGCTCCCTCGTAGGGCTCGATGATCATGGATTCCAGTAGGCTTGCACGCCTTTGTGTGCAAGAAAAAGACAACGCTTTTAATGTTAGAAAAAGGTGAAAGGTTTAGCCATCTCAGACGCACGCTGGTGCGCATAAGAAATCTCTTAGACGAAACAACTTCCGTTTCCAATCGTGTAGAACTTCATGAGTAATATGTTTGTACACTAGTGCGTACAGGTGACATCGTCGGGACTAGTGTAAGGTTTACGGCTACATGGACAAAGTCAGCTCCGACAGCACCGCAACACAATGTTTACAGCTACGCGGTCTAGTTAAGTAGAAGTACAATATAGTTATTCAGGCAACATAAAGACTCAGATGAAATAAATCCGTGTATCCACAGACTGAACAGAAACACTTAATTCACAAATTCACAAACAGACACTTCAGCACAAATTTCCTAGCATTGTTATTATACATGACAAAATTGTGAATAGTGGAGAAGAAAGTAAGGGCAGGCTCGTCACGGGCAGAAAAACTGCTCGGATTATTGATTTCGCCCTCATTGTCTAAGGGGATAGGGTGGGAGGGGTAGAGGTCCCTTGGGTCTCAATAGAGCTCGACAAATCCCGGAGGGTAACCCAAGTCCCGAGTCTTCCCGAGCTCCCCGGGTCCGTCGAGACCCCTCGTCTCAGCTCATCTCGGCTTGTTTCAAATAATTTCGGCCAGTCTCGGCTCGTCGCGACCAAATGGTTTCGCCTCAACATGTTTCGACTGATCTCAACGCACCTCGACCAGCCTCGACGCGACCCTCGCCTACTGTGCCAGTAATCCGCGGACTGTAATGGTTAATTGTCCTACTCAAGCATTTCACATATACACATTTTTATGTGTATGGGTTTTAAAGCGTGGGGAAAGAAAAGGAGGGTTCAGAGGGGCCTCAAGCGGGTCCCAGAGTTTTTCAAGGAGGTCCCAAAGGGTCTCAAGGGTGTCCCAAAGGGCCCCGGGAGGGTCCAAGTGGGTCCCCCTAAATCTTCCTTGTCTTTCAAGTCCCCAATGTTCCCGAAAACCCCGGGGCCCTCGAATCCCGCCTCGTCAGTCGACTCGTCTCCACTCACCTCAAACTGCCTTAACTCGCCTCGTCCCCTGCACGCACAGTACCATTCAAAACTTCCACTCAATATCAACATCAACATCATTTCACCATTTAGCTATCAAAACGCCTAACTGTGCTCGGACATTTATTAGGCGCCAGGGAGAGCGCAAATTCTCCCACCGTGGGCTGGACTAGACTAACTAACGCACCGCATAGTCCACCTAGGGCCCCTGCGGGCGTCCAACGATACATAAATATATAACCAATCTAAAATTGATCACCATAAAAAAATTGTTCAGGAAAATAATAGAGCCCACGAAATATGAAATACTAAAACATTAAAATAAAGTGTTAATGATCTATAAAATTTATAATCATCCATCCACCCCAAATGGCGTATAAAGTATATCCTAACAATATTTATTTTTCTGGTCTATATTAGTCATGCTTTCTCATTTGGTGAACATAGTATGTATCTACTTACTAACAGTGCCGGTCTGTTACTTATACGACACTGTGATAAATTGTCTACTGAATGATTGACCAATTTATCGCAATTGTTCATAATGGTAGTGACTAACCATGAGTAGTCGCGGACGTTTTGTTGTGCCTTATTCAAAGAAACCAAAAGTGGAAACAAAGGTTTAAATTCCCCCAGTATCAAAGATATTCATCAAATATGAGTGACATGGCATATCAGCTCACAGTCAACTTAGTGGGCTCACAGTGTATTGTTAAGGTACATTTTGTCGCCCCAATAATGTCTTTCCATGCAGGGTCGTACGTGCCCGAGGCGCGCTCGACCAGGTATACCGTTATTATGTCATTGTTAACGTACCCCAGGACGCACAGAAACTGGGCCACAGAACTTCCAAATCATAGTATTTGAGTAATTAAAGTTGCACTTAGCGAGAGCAATTACTCTGGGGCAATAAACTTCGGCGGTCCAAGCAGTGTCGAAAAAGGGAATACTGAGTTACTGGAAATGTGAGACTAAGGGAATTGTAGGGTTTGATTGACCTGGTTATAAAATGACACGTTAATCTCGAATTTCAACCCGTCCGTTACAGTTCTTCATACATGTTCCCTTCAATCAAACCAAAAACATTGTCAAACCAACCATAGAGAAAAAAAATATTGTGAACGGTATTCCATATTCCATTGATCGAATTTCCTTTTCTTGGCAGGGTTGCTCCACTACAAGTTCGCAATCGGATTCTGGCTCTTTCTTGCATTGCAAGGCCTCGTTTGAAATGTTTAAGAACGGACAGAAATATATATGTATGCTTGTTTTGAAAGTCGATAATGATCCCAGTCGTCTCTATCCACTTATAAAGTGAATCAAGAAAGTAAGGCACCATGGTGCATATTATTCCAATGGTACTTAATGTAAATTTATACACATATAACTCAGATGGTGTTTGAAAATGTGACAATATTAGTACATTTCTCAAATTTGCATTAACATTGCCTTTCACAAAATTTATGACAGTATCGCTTACTACGAGATGTTCGCAAATAACTTATTTTCATCTTGTAAATAATCATCCAATAACTGCTGATGATCGGATTATCGGCCTTGGAGCAAAACGTGTACAATGACTATAGGCGCCCATCTAGCATCACCTATTATTGCAGCTTTGCTGTTTGATTCAGTGCACTTTGTTACAGTTTAAGTGATATATTTGATGACGAATGAAATAACTTCTCACTAAATCAACGATATCATGTGTCACGTCCTGAGTCTCATAACGATGAGGATATGATGAGGGTGTAGATATGTGAAGTTGTCGTCATGAAAGCTTTAAATTAATCTTTCTGCGTGAATATATAT
>SDVV010019732.1:0-13464 GCA_016164225.1 Gammarus roeselii
CCACTGCACCTTTTTTCAAAGAAGCTCAGAAGTGACACATAGTAGATTCCAATAATCGTTGCTTCCTTTTCGTTTGATTACAATCCAAATTTTTATCATGCAAGGTTATCAATTTCATTGTTATTAATTTCATTGTTTCACTTGTTAAAATATGTTGGGGCTTGTTGCTACTCGTTGAACATGATTTCCGTATAATACAAAAAAATGCTGGCCGCATCTATAGATTTCGAAAAAAAACATTATGCTTTTTCATAACGCAAAAAACAAGTTCACACTTCGATAGTACAATGCACCTAATCTTAGCCTATGGACATAGTGAGATGCATTCGTGGTCGCATTTGCAGTGCAATGTTCTTCATATTTAGAATATGAATTGTTCACTACAGACAGAAACATATCCAACGGAAGCTAGCGAATCCACTCCGACTCCTCTCCCTAACACAGCAAATTGCACTGTCCCTGCCTTTCAGAGCCCGGACACCGCTATACGTGCCAACATACTCCAATAAAAATGGCCCCAAATCAATCTTTGTTTTTCAACGGTCAGTGATTTAACAACAATAGGGAAGACGGTCCCTGACAGCCGCACCTGCTTGTTGTATATAACCAATATAAAAATAATTGTCCTCGTCTATCGCCATCACGAGCGACCTGCGAGCGCCCAAGCGGGCACAACCGATCACGCGGGGATCATCCTCGACAGTGAGGGATTGGGGGAGGGGGGTGGATGGTGGAGGGGAGAGGGGGGAAGTGTGTGGCTTGGTGGCGTGGGGAGGAGAAAACGAGAGAGTGATGGGGAGAGTGAGAGAGTACGTAAGGATGGGCGAGGAGGGAGGAGAGTGGGAGGTTAGGGACCGAAGGAGGCGTATCAGGATAGGAAGGGAGGGTAAGGGATTCATTGGAGAGAATGAGGGTACATAGGGGTGGTTAGGGAGTGCGAGGGGAGCTGTCAGGAAAGTGGAAAGAATTGTTTGCTCGAGGCCTCAGAATCCAGTGTGTTGTGTCTTCGTCATTATTTTTATGACACTCTGCAGTATATTTATTTAAAGCGAGGCTTTCATAACAAGATGTGATAAAAACGAAGGTTCGCGGTTTACCATCTGCCGAGATGGAGCGATCAATTCAGGCAAAATTCTACGAATTCCGGAGAAAAAAATTTATGCAAACGAAATAATCAGCATCAACAGGTTATTTGCAGATGAAATTTACGTAGTAGGTCATCATGCTAAAAACAGAGGCTTTCTTTCTTACTTCTATATATAATGCATTGTTTTCCTTGGTTTTCAGAGCACAGAACCGCTCTTGATGAACCTAATACGTAGAACGGCTTTTGAATCTTGCATGATCTCATTCACTGTATAGTTCACTATAAAAAATGTCTCATATTTTAATGTAGGGGAAACTAAAGTTGTGGATGCCATTATTTTTATAGTATATTAATGGGTCTTGCCAGACTGGTCTCTGGCTGGTGTACAATTTGCTGAGAGATTTTGGTTGAACTCGGCTTGAAAGTTGAGCGTAGCCATAGTCCAACATGAAGCAGGCTTTTAGCGTCTCGAATTGATCAAACATTTGTTCAGTCCATCACAGAGTATACAGGGTGACCGCTCAATTTTCTGACAAATTCAATCGACGCCTTACCTTTCTACACTCTACTATTCCCATTACGACTTCGTCAAGAATTATGTAATCAGATCAAAGCCTGTATCTCTTGATGATCAACAGTGCACTCGAGAAGTCGTCGCGAGTTTTGGCCTGCATATTGAGAAGTATACTGCAGCTGACTGCGGTGATTATGAAAAATAACTAATGTGAAAATGAAGCTAGAAATCGTTTCAGTTCGAATGAGCTTCGATTTAATTTTCTATTGTTCATACGAAAGAATTGCAGTGATTGAAAATGTATTCAGCTTGACGATCAACCTGAATAAGAAGTGATATCCGCATTTCGAGTAATACTTACTTGGATACTTGGAGTTTCTTTGCTATTCATAGCAGGTCACAGCGCGGCTGCCACCTAGTCCACATCCGTGAAGCACTCTCCACTTGTGCCACGGCACCAGCATTCGCATGTTGTAGCCACATTCGCCAGTCGGATCCCAGCTTGGCGTCGTGAGGCCACTGGCCTCAACCTTTGCAATTTGTTCATGGAAAGAAGCATTGTTTTGCATTAGTACGCCTAGATCACGCAGACGTTTTTTTTTCTTCTATAGCTGTGTTATTGCTAGAATTATACGATGCTATGGTTTTTAGGTCGGATTTTTTTCCGTATCCCAGTGATTCAAATTTAGATTCGTTAAATTTCGTATAGTTTTCACCAGCCCACTTGAAGATCTCTTGCAGATCAGTTTGAACCTTTTCTACATCACTCAAGTCGTTGACAATACCTAGTACCTAGTATCATCTGCAAAGCAAGAGACTGATGTTTGTGGACAGCTTTGACCCAGATCATTAGTCAATATTGTGAAAAGCAGTGGTCCAAGCACAGTGCCTTGTGGGACCCCACTAAGGACTTCCACTGGCGCAGAGGTTCCTCCATTCACTCCCGCACTTTGAGTTCTGCCTTTCAGAAAGATTTAGACCCATTTGTAAACATTCCCCTGGATACCGGCGTCATATAGTTTTGATAACAGTATACTGTGATTTACTTTATCAAAGGCCTTGGCAAAATCAAGATAAATTACATCCACATTTGATCCATCACACAATGCATTTATTATTTCGTCATAGTGCTCCAGCTGTTGGGTCAGCGTACTCCTCTTACTCCTGAAACCATGTTGCCTGGAGTTGAACCATTTTTGTTCAAGAAAATTCCATATTCATCCTTTTATTACTCTTTCAAATATTTTGACTACATGTGATGTCAAAGAAATTGGTCTGTTATTTGATGGGCTTGCGAGGCTACCTCCTTGTGCTAGCGGGAAGATGATGGCATGTTTCATGGTCTGTGGGATATCGGGAGTGTCCAAAGACTTCTGCCACAACATTTGTAGGGGTCTTGACAGTACCTGTTGGTATTGTTTCAATAGAAAATCTGGGATTTCGTCTGGTCCGGATGCACTATTGCTACCTAAGTCATCAACAGCTATTGTAATTTCAGAGATGTCGATGTTATATCAATCAATGAATATTAATTGGCAATTTCAGGATTTGTATAAGTAAGCATTGGGATACTAAATACCCGTCTGTAATTCTCACTTAACAACTCGCTCATTGCTTCGTTTTCATCTACCAGTTGACCGGATTCATCATTTAATGGGCCAATTTTAGTTTTAGAGGTTAAAAATTTGGCTGCATAAGCAAAGAAAAATTTACAATTTATGTAATTTTTTCAATGACCTTCTCTGAATTTTCTCTCCTCTCCTGATCATGAGATCCTTTTATCCGCTTTTCAATCAAGATGATAGCTTCTTCTTGTTTTATGCGTCAAAAAGGGTTTACTTCGCTGCAAAGTTTGTTCTGTTTAATTGCTCGCTTTTTCATGAGCAATTTCCTTTCTGAATAATACTTGCTTCTTTTGGGAATTTTTATTTATATAGGCACATGTTGTACACACACCTGCAACAGTATATCATCAAAGTTATTCATTGCGTTGTCCACACTGTTTTCCTAATCAATGAGCTGTTTCCAATCAATATTGGACAGAGATTTGTGTAGATTTACCCAATTTATATCTGCACTAAAGAAGTTCAGTTGCGGGAAAGTCATGTTCCCGGAGAAGATGGCATTTACTGTGTTCCTTCTCAGTAGGTCAGCATCTAGACTTATTTAAATCACATTATGATCTGATAGTGCAGTTTTAGTTATTTTAATGTTTTTTATACACTCTACTGAGTTGAAAAACACTAGATCCAAGATATTGTTATTTCGTGTTGGCTTTTCAATAATTTGGGTAAGAAAATATCTAGCTACTAATTTGAAAAGTGTTTCAGTTTGATTTGTTGCAGCCTCGGTGTTACCTTAGCCCATGATATAGCAACCAGGTGCCGCCGCTTGATCATTATTCAACCATTTGATGAATGGAAAATTGAAGTCACCACAGAGGAAGATTTTAAATTCAGTCTGATCAATGTTCGACATGTACGTCTGTGAGATTCCGAACGCATCTTCAAAACGTACAAACTCGCAATTTGGTGGCCTATACACTATAATGATTATGGCTTTCAGCTTTTCGACTTTAACAGCGAGACACTTGCAGTAATCATTGGAAAACTTCAACTCTTCGCAGCTTCCAAAAGACTATTTCACATAGACTCCAACACCACCACATTTCCTATTTGTGCAGTCACTTCTGAAAAAAGTGTAATTTTCATTATAGAGCTCAGCTGATTTAACATTTTCATTTAGGTGTGTCTCAGTTAAGCCAATAAAGAGTAAATCACTATCAGATAGAATATCTTGGATCAACTTTATTTTGCTATATTGGCTGGTGTTATGGAGGCCTTGTAAATTTATGAGGTGACACTTTTTCAATTAAATTTGGTTTAATGTTTTTTGAGATAGTGTTTCCTCTATTGACTCAGTGTTGGCTGCTCTCTCACCAGTGGGAACTTTGGTTTGCAAGGGCAAAGTAGGAGACTCTGCAGAGTTTCTAAAAAATAATTTCTCATCTGTGACTGGTCAGCACTGCAGTGGTAATGGCCATGTACCGCTACGGATGGAATCACGCGGGCATCACCAAGAGGGCACCTGCCATCACAGGTAGGCCTGTACTGGTCACTGTAACGAGAGTGACCTCCCGTTGACGCCGTGAGAGGAACCTGTTGGGCACGGTTTTGGAAGCGCGTGTCGTGTAATCAAGGCTGTTGTTTGGCCCTACCTCTTTGGCCAACGTGGTTAATGTTTGGGTGTTGCTGTGGGTTGCTATGATTGGCATTTCCTTGTCTGCTGGCTGCAGTAGTTACATCTTGCTGGGGCCCCAGTGGTTTTCTTGTTTTTCTACTATATAGCCACTCACACCTTCTTTTGGTGCATTGCATATGACGATACCTGTCATTGCATACCCTTGGATGGAATTTCTACAGAGTTCATCACTTTTGCAACCATACCTTCCCAATTCCATTAACTTATTGCAACGCTTTGGGTGGGTAAATTCACATCCATTCCCTGACACTCCATACTTGCACTTCTTTTTTATATAAAAAGCGCAGTGTTTCAGGCTTTTCACTGTGGGTACTAGTTTCTCTTTTTGCCCTCCTGGGCCACGTTCATTTTCTTGATCACCATTACAGTTTATATTTGCTCACAAGCTGTGTGGGTGAAGCCACAGTCTTTTCCTGACACTCCATACCTGCATTTGGTCTTCAAATAGAATTTGCATAGTTTTGCGTTTTTCACTTCTGGTAAATTCTCTCCTATTTGCTCTCCATTATCACTCTCATTTTCCCTATCGCTATTTTCACTGGAATTTGTCATATCAGCAACATCTGTATCTACACCAATGTCACTCACCATATCACTGTTCTGGTCACTAGCAGCCATTTATGTACCCTGACTGCCAGTGGACAGTGAGGTACAGTGACCATCAGCAGTTTTGTCAGTACTCTGCATACTAATTGTTTGGTTCAGTTCTTCCCCAGCTGTTTTGTTTTTAACATCGAAACAGGTCACACACCTGCTGCAAAACCATTTAAATGATTTCCCCAGCATGCTGTAGCAAATCAGTCCAGCATCGGACACTTTTGAACACGATTTGCAGAAACATTCATCGCATTCTGCTCAAACAATATCGACATTTTCCTGTCCATTGCACCCGTTATACTTTCATGATGCCTTCTTTACTTTCACACAGTGCGTATTTTTATCTTCTTCAACGTTGCAGTCTTTGCCATTAGGGCAATGTAATTCAAGAGCTTTGTTTTTTTGGACCACTAACACCTCTAGCAACACATGACAAATGAAAAGAATATTTTTGGCATGTTTCACACTTCTTCAGACTATTTCTTTTAAGACCTCAAGCTAAATTCGGATCTTTGAAGCAGGCCGAGCACAAATCCCTAGCCATTTTGTTATGAATGTTGTGGGAGTTTTGACACAATTCAGATTAATGTGTACTATTGAAAAAATCTATAACTCTTTCCAATAGCACAGAAGGGAGATTGGTGGATGAAAAGGTGATCAAGTACTGTTTATGAAGACTAGTGATGTCAATCTAGGTTCAGTTTTGTAGATGCAGCTACTCGGTCATTTCTTCCGGATACTTTTTCGTCGTTTCCCAGCGATACGACGATATTCAAAGGTAACTATTTTTCATAACATTTTTTTTGCCTAATAGGAAATTCCGTTGCCAATTTAGCAGATCTGTTGAGATGCAAACGCCGAGCGGCAATGGCTGTCGAGTTAAATAAGTATCTACAAAACAAATATTTGTTTCCTTGTTCCCGTACTTGCTTTGCTGCTGCACCTTGACAATCTATAGTCGTTGCTGATCGATTCTAATTACTAGCCTGTCAAACATTTACGGTCCAATTTAAAACATCACCTTCGAGTAATTCATTGGTTGGAGAACTTCGAAGTTTGTCAGAGTGGAGAATTACTTGAAAAATAGCACGTGTGAAGTTGATCTTTCCATTTACCACCTCTTGTGACGACAATTTTCGAGCAAATTTACTGCAGAGAAAAAAATATTGTTCAGTACTGACATTTACTATGAGTTGAATTTTGAAATAAAGGTTACGTTCGCCAAAGAATAAGTGAAAAGTCTATCCCCCTCCCCCCCCAACAGACCAATAGTGTTCTGCTATATATGTATCCTTATTCTTAGCTCGGACACCGTCAGCAATTGCTCTTCCATTCACGTTATAGAATGACTTATGCGTTATTAGTTATGAGTTATTCATTATGAGTTATGAATCGGGAGGTATGAGTCATGAACTGTCTTGACGTTTTAAATTATGAATTATGAGTTGTGAATTAGAGTTATGTGTCACAATTGAAGAGTAGTGAGTTATGAGTTATGCGTTATGATAGTTGAGCTGTTGAACGTTATTACTGATGAGTTGTGAGTTATGCGTTATGAGTGATGAGTTACACGTTATGAGTGACGAGTTGTACGTTATGAGTGATGAGCTGTGAGTTGTGAGTTATGCGTTTTGAGTGATAAATTGAAAGTGATCAGTTACGCGTTATGAATGATGAGTTCAGAGTTATGAGCTTTGCGTTATTAATGATGAGTTATGCGTTCAAGTGATAAGTTCGAGTTATGAGTTATGCGTTATGAGTGATGATTTATTCACTACTTTTTTTTCGTCCCAGAAGCAGCTTAGAGTGCTAACTTGTTTGTTTTCGCAAACGAATAAAGACACACCTATGTTATAGCACATAAACTGCCTTTTCTTGTTACTCCTGTGGGCGTGTTTCTCCCTTAATTGCTATTTTATTCTATATCTTGCCCAAACATGGATATGGTAGATGAATTTTATTAAAATGTTCCTCATTTGTTCTGCCGTTCTTCTTCTGTGGGCGGTGTCTGCGTTACGACGTGTATTGATAGCCTCCAAATACTCTGCTGGCCCCGGAAAATGCGTTCAGCCGATGACCAAAAGGAGAGCGCCTTGCTCGGACAAGGGCTCGTAGTAGTCAGTGTCTCATGCAGAAGGCCGAGCCAGGATCGTGTGGAGCTATTCCAGTCTTTCCAGTAGATATCTGCTTCCACATATCTATTGATTTTAGCTCTCCACATTTTTTTTTTTATTCTGGATAAATTGATTATTCAGCAATTGTGCGACGCTACACGCCCCCAGTCGATACCCAGCGAGCATACGATGTTACGAGGTATTTCCCCCTTATCTTGTAAATCAATTCTTCGGTTACAGTTGAGAAGGAAACTAAAGTTTTGTTGTCATCATCATCTACTCGGTGCACTTTTCTGGGCTTTGTATGAGGTTCTTAATAGTTTTTGTTCATGCAAACAACAGCGAAAAACAAGTATTTGCATCATTTTTTAACGAGGAGAAATCGCGAGTGGAGGCAGGGTTTAAACTGTAGGGTGCACCGAAGAGTGTAACGAGATGTTAGACGATGATGGGTGAAGAAGCAAAGAGAGGATTGTACGGAGTGGTAGTCATCACAACTGTGCTCTACGAAGCCGATATTTGGGGAGCGAGAGCAGAAGAATGAAGAATGTTGATTGTTTTCGAGGTGAAATGTTTAAGAGACAGGGCTGGAGTGGTGCTGAGAGTAAGGATCAACAACGACGTGGTTCGAATTATAACGGGGATAGTGAGGAAGTTGGAGAACAGAGTAGAATCACGTGTCCTGAGATGGTTCAGGCACATGGTGAGGATGGATGATGGGAAATTGGTGAAAGAAAGGGTGATGAAGGCGGAGGTGTCTGAACGTAGGCCTAGAGGAAGACCGAAATTTGGTTAGATGGATGGCGTGAAGCAGGCGTGAAGAAGAAGAAGCATGAGTGTGGAGGTAGCAAGAGAGCATGAAATGGACAGGAGTGAGTGGTGATGAACTGATGAGTTTCTGACGCTGCCCTGATGTGCTTCTCGCCCTTGACGTCTCGTTGAAAAACGGGACGTATGTGGGCGGGTGAGAGCCTAGTTACTGTGACACACCAGGAGAAAGCCTGTTAAAACTGTCGAGCCCTGCTGCTGACACTGATCTTCTAACCGGCCCCTTTAGCGATAAAGGGATAAATACGTCTGCGTGTGAGTGCAATCGACCATGCCCCTTTCTGTGAGAATCGGCCTTGCGTCTGAATCTGGATCTGTATTACATCTGAATACGGCCTTCAAACAAGTTCTACAAATAAAATTTCCATTGAGTTTAAATACATAGCAAAAGAAATTGATTGAATATTTGTGTTGGCCTATAGTCGTCATCAATTTTCTTCGCTGCCGTATAGGCCTTCTTATTTTTTTTGGTTTATCCCACGCAGCTACTTGATGTTGTGACTCTTGAATAATAATTTAACTTGAACTCTCACCTGTCATTAAGGTTGACCCTATATCACTCGGTCATGTATTGAGGAAGCGCACATCATTTCCTTTCATGCATGACTTGAAAGAATCGTCACCTAGCGGACATAATTAAAACCTGATTTTGTAAACTTTTTGTAGGATATCATCATTCAAGATTGAGCTCAGCGTTTCAGCGCAGATATAACTATAACACGAGTTTAAAAATAAACCAGCTGACCTTTATTGAAAGAGATCACTGTAAACTCTGATCCTCAAATACACCACCAAACACTTACAGTTTTTACCCATAATCTTTTCAACGTTAGGATTGCTCACCAAGCGTCATATCGTTTGTAAACAAGAAGAATTATGAGGAGGGACATGGTAAATTGGAGGAAAGCAGGTAGATGAACAGACCGCTTAGTAGAACAGGAAGATGATTACCGAAATACTACCCAGTGACATCCTTTTTGCCCTGATGCATGCGTTAATATGTTATTACACATCGTTCGACGTAATTAATTTCCAAGTATATGCGTGGCAACTTAACCAGAAGCAGATACACATATGCAAAGCCAAATCCCTCACAAGAGGGATGGCTGATGGTTAGAGGCATCGCACACTCCTCTCATGCACTCACTCACATACCAAAACTTAACCCTTTAGCAGATAAAGGGTCTGGCCAGGACTCCGCAACACACACTTCATGTCAATAGTGAGGTCCGTAATCAGTGTCAACAGCAGGGCCCGACAGCTTTAACGGGCTTACATTAGCTAAGTCATAATTGTCGTTTCCTCCTCCACCCACGTCAATCTCGTTTCTCAGCGAAACGCCATAGCGTCAAAGCGCATCAGGGCCGCGTTCAAATTAATCCGTTCAAAATCATTCCCAACTCACGCCTTTCCATTTCGCACTCTCTTGCGGCGCCTCCACACCGATGTCCTTTCTCCCTAAAGCCTGGTTGACCCCATCCATCTACCTATACTTTGGCTTTGAAATGTAATTTCGAGTGTCCACATTTTTTTTCTAAACTTTAAGTTTTTACATTATGTTGTAAGGGAAGGGGACGTGGTATATGAAGTTGGGCCATGACGTCCGGCCAGCGAGATCGAAGCATTGAGGGTGCCTTGGGTAGGATTGGGAGAATTGGAAATCAAGCTATGACGTCTTGCCAATGAAGTCAAAGCATTTAGGGGGCCTTGTGCAGGAGGGGGGGATTCAACCAGAGGGTGACAGGGAAGCGGACCTGGTACTGGGAAGAAGCGAGAAGCGAGAGACCCAGACAGGACGCGGCACAAGTCGGTCGACGGGCCAGGGGCCTAGTCCCGGGACTAGGACAGGCAGAGCCTTGGTCGGGCCTCATCGTCAACCATGGCCGTGTAGACAACCACTTCAACTTAGGTCGTGGAACCTTATCTTCAAGTAAGGCCGTGGTAACATCAGCTTCACTAAGGCCGTGGAACCGTTATCTTCTACTAAGACCGTGGGACCTCATCGTCAACTAAGGCCGTGGAGACATCCGCTTCAATTAAGGTCGTGTGACCTTCTCTTCAAGCTTCAAGTAAGGCCGTGGGAACATCAGCTGCACTAAGGCCGTGGAAACGTCATCTTCAACCATGACCGTGGAACCTCATCGTCAAGTTAGGCCGGGGGCACATCAGCTTCACTAAGGACGTGAAGATCTTCAATCGTGACCGTGAGACAGCACTTTCAAGTAGGCCGTGGGAACATCAGCTTCACAAAGACCGTGGAGACAACATCTTCAATTAAGACCGTGGGGCAAGCGCTGCAAATAAGGCCGTGTAATCAACATTTCCAACTAAGGCCGGTGGGAAGACGTGATTTTTTAGGTTCGTCGTATGGGATCAGTGAGACCTTTGTGCAGCGGCTGTGTGGGTACCTTCGGTATTGCGTAGCTGGCTCATACCAGTGTTAATTAGTTCCAAACGGTGCTACTCCGGTTTAGGCATGTGTGAGTATGCTCTCGTGTGCGGCACCCCTTGTCTTGATATAAAGGGTAAGATTTTTCGGGTGATTGTGTAACACCGATGCAGTGTTGTGTAGGAAGCCAGGACCATTTGATATTTGTGGTTAATTAAGTTCAAAATATCCCGTAACTTTGTTTAATGAGTGGCTAAATACATTATAAGCCATAGTCAAGATTTATTATCCATGCCATCAATTCAATAATAAGCCTATCTGTCTTTCCTGTCTCCTTTATTTGCCATGATCCTCTTCCACTATCACTATCCCTATATTCTTCAATAAGTTTCAATCTACGTTTCCTTACAGTCTTCCTATCGGCCTACACCCACTTACCTTCGCTAAAGTCACTCTTTTCACTAACCACCCACCATCCACCCTGACCTCATGTCCGAACCACCTTGTAACACGTCTGAATCAACTATGTCCTCAAACTTCTTCATCATCCCGTTCTTATTCGAATACCGCGCTACTCCGACCATAACTCTCAAACATTTCATCGCTAAAACATTAAACGTTCTGCTCTTTTCAGCTCCACCCCTCTCCCCTTTCTCAGCCCAGTTGTGCTCAGTTTGGACAACTACCTTCTTATACACTGATGCAACCCTCTCATTGGTTACATAGCCGATGTCCTACAGCTCATAGTTCATTGCGACTTGTAATTCGTCGGGGCGTTCTAACCAGGGTCAATTTGCTTTAGGACCAGCTAAAGAAGGGAGGACGAACGTATGTGATTTCAGGGCTGATCGAAGCGGTGTTTATGTGTGATGTATGCTTCCACAAGCTCGTAGATGGGCAGAGTAGAAACAGGATCACCAGATGGGTCACTGAAAAGAATGGAAAAGTAGGCAATAAAAAAACAGACGCGCTAGCTGATCAGGAGACTGCGAGGGGCAGCGTGGTAATGAGGACAGAAAAAATAATGTGGTATATCGTTAAAAAATAAATGATAAAACCTTTCATCGGATGAACATTGAGGGCAGCCTTTATAGTCATTATGGCAGATTCTGTTGATCACTATATTTAATGGAGCAATAACAAGTCTTAGGCGAGCCAAGAGGAACTCAAAGATGCGAGACTGGCAAAAGGGCGCTATAGGTTTGAATGCACCACGAGAGTGCTGGCCACGGATAACAGTTCACCTGGTTAGCCAGTAAGTCCAGATGCAAGAAGATAATTTAGATCGGAGTTTGAGCAGGACAAAATGAGAGCACGAATATGAAAATACATGATTCAAGCTATTCCGACCGCGATGAATTGCGTGCAAAACGGATTTATATGATGGAAGCCAAAAAGAGGTCAAAAGAGAAAAGGAGGACACTGTGTCAGTGAAAAAATAACTGCAGAAATCGAATCAGGGTGGGTGGAGAAATATAAAAATGCCTATATAGGATGTCAAAAATTCCTCCGACAGGATTGTGTCGCAAGAGAAAATGGACTGAAAAGTTGAGGTTGACGACTGGGGACTACCACACAACGCAAGCATCAGGCACGCCCATACACAGAGTCATCAGAAACAGTGGTGAGGTGGTTAGTGTAGGCACTGGAATAAAGGTCAGAAAATAATAACGGGGGTATTACCCCCACTGCTTCTGTGGTGGCAATAGGAGAGGTGGAATAAATGATAAGGGAAAAGGGAAGCCATGGAGAGAGAACAAAGAAGTCTAACTGTGGGGAAAGAAGAGGAAATCCATGTAAGTAAATTAGACGCAATAACCTGCAAATAAGAGGTGAACGATGGATTTAAGTCAGGAAATGATCTCGCCTTCAAAGAGCGTGGTAAGAATGATGAGCAGGTCGAAAGGGGAGCTAGAAATTATCTCGCCTTCAAAAAGCGTGGTAAGGATGAGCAGGTCGAAAGAGGAGCTAGAAAGGATCTCGCCTTCAAAGAGCGTGGTAAGGATGATGAGCACGTTGAAAGAGGAGCTAGAAATGATCTCGTCTTCAAAGAGCGTGGTAAGGATGATGAACAGGTTAAAAGAGGAGCTAGAAATGATCTCGCCTTCAAAGAGCGTGGTAAGGATGATGAGCAGGTCGAAAGAGGAGCTAGAAATTATCTCGCCTTCAAAGAGCGTGGTAAGGATGATGAACAGGTTGAAAGAGGAGCTAGAAATGATCTCGCCTTCAAAGAGCGTGGTAAGGATAATGAGCAGGTCGATAGAGAAGCTAGAAATGATCTCGCCTTCAAAGAGCGTGGTAAGGATGATGAGCACGTTGAAAGAGGAGCTAGAAATGATCTCGTCTTCAAAGAGCGTGGTAAGGATGATGAACAGGTTAAAAGAGGAGCTAGAAATGATCTCGCCTTCAAAGAGCGTGGTAAGGATGATGAGCAGGTCGAAAGAGGAGCTAGAAATTATCTCGCCTTCAAAGAGCGTGGTAAGGATGATGAACAGGTTGAAAGAGGAGCTAGAAATGATCTCGCCTTCAAAGAGCGTGGTAAGGATAATGAGCAGGTCGATAGAGAAGCTAGAAATGATCTCGCCTTCAAAGAGCGTGGTAAGGATGATGAGCACGTTGAAAGAGGAGCTAGAAATGATCTCGTCTTCAAAGAGCGTGGTAAGGATGATGAACA
>SDVV010019733.1:333-13464 GCA_016164225.1 Gammarus roeselii
ACAACATGAACACCTAAAAACAACTAGAACACATAGCTCAACTATAACACCTACAACAACTATAACACCTAAAACAACTATAACACCTAAAACAACTAAAACACCTAGAACAACCAAAACACATACAACAACTAAACACCTAGAACACATATAACACCTAAAACACCTACAACACCTATTACACATGAAACACCTAAAACACCTTGAACAACTACAACACATAAAACAACTAAAACACCTAAACAACTACAACACCTAAACAACTAGAACACCTAAAACAAACAAAACACCTAAACAACTAGATCACCTATAACAACTAGAACACCTAAAACACCTAAAACAACTAAAACACCCGAACAACTAGAACACCTAAAACAACTAGAACACCTGAAAAGACCTATAACACCTAAAACACCTCTAACACCTAATACTCGTAAACACCTATAACAACTAAACATCTGCAACACCTAAAACACCTACAACAACTAAAACACCTAGAACACCTAGAACACCTAAAATAACTAGAACAACTACAACACCTATAACACCTAAAACACCCTGAACACCTAAACAACTAGAACAACTAAAACACATTAAACAACCATAACAAATAAAACAACTAAACAACTAATCAACTAAAACAACTATAACACCTAAAACAACTAAAACCACTTAAACAACTGCAACATCTAAAACAACTAGAACAATTACAACAACTAAAACAACGAAAACAACTAAAACAACTAAAACAACTAAAACAACTTAAACAACTAAAACGCCTAAATTAACTAAAACACCTGGAACAACTAAAACAACTAAAACAAATAAAACAACTATAACAACTAAACACATAAAACACTTGAAACACCTATAACACCTTTAACAACTTGAACACCCAAAACAACTAAAACATCTATAACAACAAAAACACATATAACAACTAAACAATTAAAACAACTGAAACACCTATAACAACTGAATCAACTAAAACAACTAAAATAACTACAACACTTGAATTAACTAGAACACCTAAAACAACTATAACAACTAAAACAACTAAAACAACTAAAACAACTAAGCACCTAAACACCTGGAACACCTGAAACACCTAAAACACCTATATCACTTAAAACACCAAAAACACCTCTAACAACAAAAACACCTAAAACAACTAGAACAACTAGAACAACTGAAACACCTATAACAACTATAACAAATATAAGAACTAAAACAACAAAAAGAACTAATAACTAAAACACATGCAAACACCTAAAACCCCTTAAACACCTTACACATATAAACAACTAAAACACATAAAACAACTAAACAACTACAACAACTAAAACATCTAAAACAACTCAAACAACTGAAACTACTAAAACAACTATAACACCTAAATTAACTAAAACACCTAAACAACTCAAACTACTAAAACTACTAAAACAACTGAAACATCTAAAACACCTAAAACACCTATAACACCTAAAACACCTATAGCACCTAAAACCCTTATAACACCTATAACACTTATAACAACTAAAACACCTTGAACCACAACAACACCCTAAATAACTAAAACAACTAAAACAACTATAACATCTAAAACACCTATAACACCGTAAACACCTTGAACAAATAAAACACATGTAACACCTTAAACTCCTACAACACCTAAAACACATATAACAACTATAACACATAAAACAACTAAACATCTTAAACAACTAAAACACGTAAAACAACTAAAACACCTACAACAACTAAAACCCTTAAAACAACTAAACACCTAAAACAACTACAACAACTAAAACAACTACAACAACTAAAACAACTAAAACAACTAAAACAACTAAAACAACTATAACAACTAGAACACATGTAACAACTAGAACAACTAAAACAACTAAAACACCTAAAACAACTAAAACAACGAAAACAACTACAACAACTAAAACAACTAAACACCTAAAACACCTCGAACCACTATAACAACTAAAACAATTAAAACAACTATAATAACTTAAAAACTAAAATATCTATAACAACTTAAACAACTAAAACAACTAAAACAACTAAACAACTAAAACACCTATAAGAACTAAAATACCTAAAAAACTAAAACACCCAGAACACCTATAACACATATAACAACTAAAACACATAAAAACACCACAACAACTAAAACAAATAAACACCTAGAACACCTATACAAAATCACCTCAAACAACTATAGCACCTAAAACAACTAAAACAACTAAACAACTAGAACAACTAAAACACCTAAAACAACTATAACAACTAAAACCACTAAATCAATTATAACAACTAAAACAACTAAAACAACTGAAACACCTTAAACAACTAAACCACCTAAAACACCTACAACACCTATAACACATTAAACACCTAGAACAACTACAACACCTATAACCATTAAAAAACTGAAACAACTAAAACAACTACAACAACTAAAACAACTAGAACAACTGGAACAACTAGAACAACTTAAACAACTAAAACACCTAAAACAACCAAAACACATAAAACAACTAAAACACCTACAACACCTAAAACACCTAAAACACCTAAAACACCTATAACACATATTATACCTAAAACAACTTGAACAACTATAACACCTAGAACAACTAAAACACCCAAAACAACTAAAACACCTAGAACAACTATAACACATAAAACAAATAAAAACACCTAGATCACCTAAAACACCTAGAACGCAAAAAATACATATAACACCTATAACAACTATAACACCTAAAACAACTAGAACACCAAAACAACTAAAAACACCTAGAACAACTAAAATAACTAAACAACTACAACAACCATAATAACTATAACAACTAAAACAACTAAAATAACTAAAACACCTAAAACAACTAAAACAACTAAACAACTAGAACAACTAAAACACTTAAAACAACTATACCAACTAAAACCACTAAATCAACTCTAACAACTAAAACAACTAGAACAACTACAACAACTTAAACACCTTAAGCAACTAAAACACCTAAAACACCTACAACACCTATAACACATTAAACACCTAGAACAACTACAACACCTATAACCATTAAAAAACTGAAACAACTAAAACAACTACAACAACTAAAACAACTAGAACAACTGGAACAACTAGAACAACTTAAACAACTAAAACACCTACAACAACAAAAACACCAACAAAACAACTATAACAACTAAAACAACTAAACAACTATAACAACTAGAAAACTAAAACAACTAAAACAACTAAAACGACTAAAACAACTTAATTAACTAAAACAACTAGAACAACTGAAACACCTTTAACAACTAAACACCTAGAACAACTAAAACACCTATAACAACTGAATAACTAGAACAACTAAACAACTTAAACACCTAAACAACTAAAACACATAAAACAACCAAAACACATACAACAACTAAAACACCTACAACACCTAAAACACCTAAAACACCTAAAACGCCAAGAACACATATTATACCTAAAACAACTTGAACAACTATAACACCTAGAACAACTAAAACACATAAAACAACTAAAACACCTAGAACAACTATAACACATAAAACAAATAAAAACACCTAGAACACCTAAAACACCTAGAACGCAAAAAATACATATAACACCTGTAACAACTATAACACCTAAAACAACTAGAACACCTAAAACAACGAAAAACACCTAAAACAACTAAAACAACTACAACAACCATACTAACTATAACAACTAAAGCAACCAAAATAACTAAAACAACTAAAACAACTGGAACAACTAAACAACTAGAACAACAATAACACCTAAAACTACTATAACACCTAAAATAACTATAACATCTAAAACAACTATATCACCTAACAAAACTAAAACACCTACAAACAACTGTAACACTTAAAACAACTAAAACACCTTAAACAACTAAAACACATTAAACAACTATAACACCTACAACACCTAAAACACATAAACACCTAGAACACATTAAATACCTGAATCAGCTAGAACACCTAAACAACTATAACAACTAAAACACCTATAAAACACCTATAAACACCTTAAACGCCCTAAACACCTTAAACAACTTAAACAACTATAACGCCTGAAACAACCAAAACAACTAAAACAACTAAAACGACTAAACAACTAAAACAACTACAACACCTAAAACAACTACAACAACTAAAACCACTAAAACAACTACAACAACTATAACACCTAAAAAACTAAAACTACTAGAACAACTAAAACAACTATAACAACTAAAACAACTAAATCAACAAAACAACTAAAAAACCTAAAACAACTAAAACACCATAACAACTAAAACAACTATAATCTAAAACAACAAAAACAACTATAACACCTGAAACAGCTGAAACAACTATAACACATAGAACACCTAGAACACCTTAAACACCTAAAACAACTAAAACAACTAAAACAACTAAACAACTATAACACCTTCAAGAACTAAAACACATAAAACAACTACAACTCTTTATACACCAATAACACCTAAAACATCTATAACACCTATACCTCCTATAACACCTATAACACCTAGAACACCTATATCAACTAAAACACATATAGCAACTAAACACATAAAACAACTAAAACACCTAGATTAACTAAAACACCTATAACAACTAGAACACCTAAAACAACTATAACACCTAAAACAACTAAAACAACTACAACACCTGAAACAACTAGAACACCTGATACAACTCAAACACCTAAACACCTATAACAACTAAAACAATAAAACAACTGAAACAACTAAAACAACTAAAACAACTAAAACAACTAAAACATCTCTAACAACTAAACAACTAAAACAACTGAAACAACTGAAACGACTAAAACAACAGAAAGAACTGAAACAACTAAAACACCTAAAACAACTAAACACCTATAACACCTATAACACCTAAAACAACTTGAACACCCAAAACAACTATATACACATGAAACAACTAGAACAACTAGAACAACTGCAACACCTATAACAACTAAAACACCTAGAGCAACTAAAACACCTATAACAACTAAAACAACTGAAACAACTGCCACAACTTAAACACCTAAAACAACCAAAACACCTATAACAACAAAAACACCTAAACAACTATAACAACACAAACAACTGAAACACCTTTAACGACTGAAACAACTAAAACAACAAAAACAACTATAACAACTAGAACACTCAAATTAACTCAACACCTAGAACAACTATAACAACTAAAACAACTAAAACAACTAAACAACTATAACACCTAAAACACATAGAACATCTGGAACACCTAAAACACCTATAACACTTAGAACACATATAACTCCTATATTAACAAAAACACCTAGAACAAACTAAAGCAACTATAACAACTGAAACACCTAAACACCTATAACAAAATGAACAACTATAACACCTAAAACAACTTCAACACCTACAACAACTATAGCAACTAAACAACTAAAACAACTAAACAACTAAAACAACTAAAACACCTAATACAACTAAAACACCAAGAACAACTATAACACCTATAACAACTAAAACACCTAAAAGCACTATAACACCTAAAACAACTAAACCACATAAAATAACTATAACTCCTATAACACCTAAACACCTTAAACACCTAAATCACCTAAAACACCTACAACACACCTATAACACCTAAAAAACATGAAACAACTACAACAACTATAACACATAGAACACCTAGAACACCTTAAACACCTAAAACAACTAAAAAAACTGAAACACCTAAACAACTAAAACACCTACAAGAACTAAAACACATAAAACAACTACAACTCCTTAAACACCTAAAACACCTACAACACCTATAACACCTATACCACCTATAACACCTAAAACACATAGAACACCTGTATCAACTATAACACATATAGCAACTATAACACATTAAACAACTAAAACACCTAAACAGCTACAACACCTAAAGCATCTGAAACAACTAAAACAACTATAACACCTATAACACCTACAACACCTTAAACACCTAAACAGTAAAACAACTAGAACACCTAAAACAACTATAACAACTAAAACAACTAAAACAACTAAACAACTAATACAACTATAACACCTAAAACAACTAAAACAACTATAACAACTATAACAACTAAAACAACTAAAACAACTATAACAACTATAACAACTAAAAGAACTAGAACACCTAAAACAACTAGAACACCTAAAACAACTAGAATAACTAAAACAACTGAAACAACTTAAACACCTAAAACAACTATAACACCTATAACAACGATAACACCTAAAAAACTAAAACAACTAAAACAACTGAAACACCTATAGCAACTGAAACAACTGAAACAACTAGAAAAACTAGAACAACTGAAACAACTAAAACAACTATAACAACTAAAACAACTATAACAACTAAAAGAACTAGAACACCTAAAACAACTAGAACACCTAAACTATAACACCTATAACGACAAAACAACTGAAACAACTAAAACGACTAAAACAACTAGAACAACTATTACAACTTTAACAACAATAACAACAAAAACAACTAAAAAAACTGGAACAACTAAATCAACTATAACAACTAAGCAACTAAATCACCAAATAAAACTAAAACAACTATAATACCTTGAACAACTATAACACCTAGATCAACTATAACAACTAAAACAACTAAAACAACTAAACAACTATAACACCTTAACACCTGAAACACCTTAAAGACTTAAGAACTCCTAAAACACATAAAACATCTAAACACCTGAAACACCTGAAACCCCTACAACACCTATAACACCTAAAACAACTAAAACAACTAGAACACCTACAAAACACATAAAACACCTTAAACACCTTAACAACTAAAACAACTACAACACCTAAAACAACTGAAGCAACTATAAACAACTAAAACAACTAAACAACTAAAACACCTAAAACAACTAAAACAACTATAACAACTAAAACAACTAAAACAACCGAAACAACTACAACAACTGAAACAACTTCAATAACTAAACACATAAATTAACTATAACACCTAAAACAACTATAAAAACTAAAACAACTGAACAACTATAACAACTAAAACACCTAAGACAACTACAACATCTAAAACAACTGGAACACCTAAACAACTAAAATACCTATAACAACTAAAACCCCTAAAACGACTAAAACGCATGAAACAACTAAATTACCTAACAACTAAAACACCTAAAACAACTAAAACACCTAGACAACTATACACCTAAAACAACCAGAAACACCTTTAAAACTGAAACACCTTAAACAACCAAAACACCTATAATAACTAAAACACCTAAAACAACTAAAACAACTAAACACCTATAACATATAATACACCTAGAACACCTAAAACACCCAAAACACCTATAACACACAAAATATCTATAACACCTATAACACCTAAACACCTATAACAACTAAAACACACACAAACAACTAAACACCGAAAACAACTAAAACACCTAAACAACTAAAACACATACAAGAACTAAAACACATAAAACTACTATAACTCCTTAAACACCTATAACACCTAAAACACCTACTACACCTATACCACCTACAACACCTAAACACCTAGAACACCTATATCAACTCTAACACATATAACAACTAAAACACATAAACAACTAAAACACATAGGACAACTAAAACACCTATAAGAACTAGAACACCTAAAACAAATATAACACCTATAACAACTGGAACAACTGCAACACCTAAAACAACTATAACACCTAAAACAACTAATACACCTAAACAGCTATAACAACTAAAACAATTAAACAACTAAAACAACTAAATCAACTAAAACAACTAAAACAACTACAACAACTCTAACAACTACATCAACTAGAACAACTGAAACAACTAAAACAACTGAAACAACTGCAACAAACAACTAAAACACCTATAACAACTAAAACACCTATAATACCTATAACACCTAGAACAGCTAGAACTCCCAAAACAACTAAATACACCAAAAACAACTTAGCACATATAACAACTAAAACAACTAAAACAACTGCAACACCTATAACAACTAAAACACCTAGAGCAACTAGAACACCTATAACAACTAAAACAACTAAAACAACTGCAACAACTTAAACACCTATAACAACCAAAACACCTATAACAACAAAAACACCTATAACAACTAAAACAACAGAAACACCTTTAACAACTGTATCAACTAAAACCACTAAAACAACTAAAACAACTGAAACAACTAAACAACTAAAACAACTATAACACCCAAAACACATAGAACATCTGAAACACCGAGAACACCTAAAACACTTAAAACACCTATAACACCTATAACACCTATAACAACAGAAACACCTTAAAAACTAAAACAACTATAACAACTGAAACACCAATAATAACAAAAACAAATATAAGAACTAACAATTAAAATAACTTGAACAATTAAAACAACTAAACAACTAATACAACTAAAACAACTAGAACAACTAAAACCACTATAACCACTGAAACAACTAAAACAACTACAAACTAAAACACCTTGAACAACTATAACAACTAAAACAACTAACACCTTAAACAACTAAATCACCTACAACAACTAAAACACATAAAACAACTAAAACACCTTAAACAACTATAACACCTATAACAACTCTAACACATAAAACATCTAAAACACCTAAACAACTTGAACACCTACAACAACTAAAAAATTTAAACAACTAAAACACCTGAAGCACCTAAATCACCTACAACACCTATAACACCTAAAACAACTAAAACAACTAGAACACCTACAAAACACATAAAACACCTTAAACACCTTAACAACTAAAAAACAACTAAAACACCTAAAACAACTGAAACAACTATAAACAACTAAAACACCTAAACAACTAAAACACCTAAAACAACTAAAACAACTAAAACAACTATAACAACTATAACAACTAAAACAACCAAAACAACTACAACAACTAAAAAAACTACAACAACTAAACACATAAATTAACTCTAACACCTAAAACAACTAAAACAACTAAAACAACTAAACAACTATAACAACTATAACACCTAAAACAACTAAAACATCTAAAACAACTAGAACACCTAAACAACTAAACACATATAACAACTAAAACCCCTAAAACGACTATAACGCATGACACAACTAAATTACCTAAACAACTAAAACGCCTAAAACAACTAAAACACCTAAAACAACTATACACCTAAAACAACCAGAAACACCTATAAAACTGAAACACCTTAAACAACCAAAACATCTATAACAACTAAAACACCTAAATCAACTGTAACAACTATAACACCTATAATACCTATAACACCTAGAACAGCTAGAATACCCAAAACAACTAAATACACCAAAAACAACTAAACACATATAACAACTAAAACAACTAAAACAACTGCAACACCTGTAACAACTAAAACACCTAGAGCAACTAGAAGACCTATAACAACTAAAACAACTAAAACAACAGCAACAACTTAAACACCTATAACAACCAAAACACCTATAACAATAAAAAACACCTATAACAACTAAAACAACAGAAACAACTGAAACACCTTTAACAACTGAAACAACTAAAACAACTAAAACAACTAAAACAACTGAAACAACTAAACAACTAAAACAACTATAACAACTGAAACACCTATAATAACAAAAACAAATATAAGAACTAAACAATTGAAATAATTAAAATAACTAGAACAACTAAAACAACTAAACAACTAAAACAACTAAAACAACTAGAACAACTAAAACAACTATAACCACTGAAACAACTAAAACAACTACAAACTAAAACACCTTAAACAACTATAACACCTAAAACTACTAACACCTTAAACAACTAAATCACCTACAACAACTAAAACACATAAAACAACTAAAACACCTTAAACAACTATAACACCTATACCAACTCTAACACATAAAACATCTATAACACCTAAACAACTTGAACACCTAAAACAACTAAAAAACTCAATCAACTAAAAATCCTGAAGCACCTAAATCACCTACAACACCTATAACACATATAACACCTAAAACACCTAAAACACCTATAACAACTAAAACCCACATAGCAACTAAAACACCTAAAACAACTAATACACCTAAAGCAACTAAAACACTTATAACAACTAGAACACCTATAACAACTATAACACCTAAAACAACTAAAACAACTACAACACCTGCAAACAACCAAAACACCTAAAACAACCATAACACCTATAACACCTATAACAACTAAAACACCTAAAAACAACTATAACACCTAAAACAACTAAAACAACTAAAACAACTAAAACAACTATAACAACTAAAACAACTACAACAACTAAAACAACTAAAACACCTTTAACAAATAGAACACCTAAACAACTAAAACACCAATAAACTAAAACAACTAAAACAACTAAACAACTAGAGCAACTAAAACAACTATAACAACTTTAACAACTAAAACAACAGAAACAACTAAAACAACTAAACAACTAAAACAAGTAAAAAACTAAAACAACAATAACACACATAACAACTATAACACCTAGAACAACTATAACACCTAGGACAATTATAACACCTAAAACAACTAAAACACCTAAAACAACTAAAACAACTATAACAACTGTAACACCTAAAACAACTAAAACACCTAAAACAACTTAAACACATATAACAACTAAACACCTACAACACCTAAAACACATAAAACACCTAGAACACATAAAATACCTAAAACACCTCGAACAACTATAACACCTATAACAATTAAAAACACCTAAAAAACTAGAACACCTAAAACAACTAAAACAACTAAAACAACTAAAACAACTAAAACAACCATAACAACAAAAAACTACTGAAACAACTACAAACAACTATAGCAACTAAAACAACTAAACAACTAGAACAACAATAACACATAGAACAACTATAACACCTAAACAACTATAACACCTAAAACAACCAAATTACATAAAAAAAAATAAAACACCTAAACAACTGTAACACCTAAAACAACTAAAACATATAGAACAACTTAAACACCTACAACACCTATAACACCTAAAACACCTAGAACACATAAAATACCACAAACACCTAGAACACCTATAACAACTATAAAAACTAAAACACCTATAAAACATGTAAAACACCTTAAACACCTTAAACACCTTAAACAACTAAACAACTATAACATCTAAAACAACTAAAACAACTAAAAAACTAAAACAACGAAACAACTAAAACAACTAGAACACCTAAAGCAACTGAAACAACTAAAACCACTACAACAACTAGAACACCTAAAACAACTAAAACAACTAAAACAACTATAACAACTAAAACAACTAAAAAACTAAAACAACTAAAACACCTAAAACAACTATAACACCTAAAACAACTATAACACCTAAACAACTAAAACGCCTAAAACACCTAGAACACATAAAATATCCAAGACACCTTGAACGACTATAACACCTAAAAGAATTAAAACCCCTAAAACAACTGGAACACGTAAAATAACTACAACACTTATAACAACTATAACACCTAAAACAACTAAAACACCTGAACAACTATAACGCCTAAACAACTAAAACACATAAAACAGCTAAAACACCTAAATAACTAGAACACATACAAAACAATAAACACCTATAACAACTAAAACACATAAAATAACCGGAACACCTATAACAACTAAAACACCTAAAACAACTATAACACCCAAAACAACTTAGAACACCTAGAACCACTAAAACATCACCAACAACTAAAGAACCTAGATCAACTAAATCACCTATAACGATTAAAACAACTAAAACAACTAAAACAACTAGAACAACTAAAACAATTTGAACAACTAAAACAACTAAAACACCTTAAACAACTAAAACACCTATAACACCTACGACACCTATAACACATATAACACCTAAAACCACTACACCACCTGAAACAACTATAACAACCAAACACCTAAAACAAGTAAAACACCTAAACAACCATAGCACATAAAACAACTAAACACCTAAATCACATATCACACATAAAACACATAAAACACCTAAAACCCCTATTACACATATAACACATAGAACACATAGAACAACTTAAACACATAAAACAATTAGAACACCTAAAACAACTAGAACACATAGAACAACTAGAACACCTAAACGCATATAACAGCTAAAACAACTAGAATACCTGAAACAACTATAACACCTAAACACCTGCAACACATAAAACACATACAACAACTACAACACCTAGAACACCCAAACGCCTGAAACAACTACAACAATTAGAACACCTGAAACACCTACAACACCTTAAACACCTTACACAACTACAACAACTAAAACACCTAAAACGAATTAAACAACTTAAACAACTCAAACATCTAAGACAATTAAACAACTAAAACAACTAAACACCTTAAACAACTATAACTACTATAACAACTATAACATCTAAAACAACTAAAACAACTGTAACGACTACAACAACTACAACACCTAGGACACCTATAACACCTAGAACACCTAAAACACCTATAACACCTATAACAATTAAAACAACTAAAGCACCTAGAAAAAAAAAACACCTAAAACAGCAAAACAACTCAACAACTAAAACACCCAGAACACGTATAACACCTTCAACACATATAACACCTATAACACATTAAAACACCTAGAAAACTCCTATAACACCTAAACAACTATAACACCCAAAAACTAAAACACCTTAAACAACTAAAACACATAAAACAACTATAACACCTACAACAACTTAACACCTAAAACAACTATAACAACTAAAAAAACTAAAACAACTATAAAAACTAAAAAACTAAAACCACTAAAACAACTAAAACAACTAAAAACCACTAAAACAACTAAACAACTATAACAACTAAAACAACTAAAACAAATAAAACAACTAAAACTACTAAAACAACTGAAACACCTAAAACACCTATAACACAAC
>SDVV010019734.1:0-13464 GCA_016164225.1 Gammarus roeselii
TTATGTATATATAGTTATGTATATATAGTTATGTATATGTATTCATTTATACATATATATTTATTTATATATTTATATATATAGATATATATACATATACGTAGATATAGATGTATAATGCTGGGACTAACCTGGCATTTGAAATCAAATTCTGCTCCTAAAATCTGGAATAGCTGTTTTGGATTTCATATGAAATTGTATGTCAAGTTCAAATAAAAAGACAGTGAGGTAAATTTGATTGGTTTGTATAATTTAGATCCATTTGATATATTATGCATTTTTCTTTCATTATTGTTTCTCTGAACCATTCATGATGATATAAAATGATTATCTTACATTAGAGTATCCTATATTGACAGTTGAGTTCTTCACTGTCCTGAAAATTTTTGATGTTATTATGTACTTCAGGCATAGGCTGTGTTTTTGTGTGTATTGACTGGAAAGCTATTAGCTGCTTGTTCTATAAGGCTGTTTTCATATTCTTCAGTTAATGATTTAGACTTTGATTCCTAAGTTTTTACTGTTTGATGATAACTGATTAGCTGTTGCTGATTCTCAGCTCCTTAGATGTTATTGATTTTTCATTATTCAACTTTTCAATTTATTCAAGATAACATTAGAAAAATAATCACTTGATGAAGTGGAAGTGGTTGGGTCAAGGATTTGGTTTTAACTCAGGTTGGTTTTCTTCAGGTTCCAAGGCAGTGTGAAACAATTTGATTAGGGATCTGTACCTGTCTGGTGGGCTAACCCCATCACAGGGAAAGAGGGAGTTTCAAAGAGGTCAAAGGTTAGGTTTCATATTATGGAGGTCCGCCAAGGTTATGCCAATGAAAAGATCAATGGTGGGGGCAAAGAGTATTAGCCGGGTGCTGTGAGCATAAGCAAAGAAGTGCCAGCAAGCTAGTGTTGGTGTGAGTGTTGGTTTTAGTTTGATTAAAGTCAGTTTGTAGGAGCTGGGAGCAAGTCTGAGTGACCTGTTCTGAATTGTTGGAAATTTACAAAGTGTTGATTTGAAGGAACTTGACTTGAGCAGCCTTGGTGAAGACAGAACGGAGAAAATGTTGAACAGAGAGAAGAAAAATGGTAACCAGGGAATAAGGGGTCCAGATATTACAAATGTAAAGTTGTCTGCATACAAGTAAACAGGGACTGAAGTGATGAGAACAGTGGAATAGGACAGAACAGTGAAAATAAAGCTGTGAAAGTACCCCAAGCTGACAGGAAACCAAATGAATATTTTGTGTGGAAACATGGTCACTGAAAGAGCAATTGGTCTACGGAGTGTGGTCAGAGTTGAGGTTTGTGGCTTTGTTTGCGTGGAGCATGTGGATGAGCAGCCTCTTGATTGAGTGGATAACTAGCAGATTGCATTATGGTGGAGGAGGTTATTTGTGATCATAAGGAGGCGGACAGTGTGATCTATTGCGTCGAAAGCTTTGAAAATGTCTTGACTGTGGTATTGGTTCAACTTGGACTGTTGGCATCATTGAAGCCTGTTGCAATGTACAACAAAAGTAAGATTGTTGGAAGTGGAGCGGGTAGGACAAAAACCATCTCGACCGTTTATGAGCATAAAAGCTTTATAGAATGGGTAGGAAAATGTTCCAGTCTTTTGAATATGGGGCTAAGGAAGGAGATTGGCTTGTACGGTGTGCTGAATTTGAGTGATTAGCCTAGGCCTGGAATGTCAATTAAGGCAGAGTTTTCCAGGTGACTCAAATGTGTATGTGGTTGAAGAAGATGTTGAAGTGGGAGGTTAAATATGAGGTGCCTGAAGCGCTTAGGTGTTTGAGATGGTAGACTGTAAAACCATCAGGACCTGTTGCAGTGGAGATGGAGATATTTTTCATAGCTTCAGAGATGAGTGTCAGAGAGAAAGGGCCATGGTTGTGATTTGGGGGGAAGAATAACAAATTTTGCTAATAGATTTCTGTGTGTGTCTATTGTGAGCATGTGGGGCAGGGGAGGTGAATTGCATATTGAAACCTGCGACATTGTCACAATGGCATGTTTGGAATAGGATTGGATGATTGAGAGAGGGATGGGGTTTCTTGCTAGAAAGATTGCAAATGAGCAATTTTTATTTTTGTCACAATGGCATGTTCCGAATAGGATTGGTTAATTAAGAGAAGGATGGTGTTTCTTGCTAGAATGATAGCAGATGGGCAATGCTTTGTGTTTTAGCTATAATATTGATTCCCCTTGCAGTGTGGGCGTTGGAGAAGATGAGCGACGGGATGCTTGTTGGTCTACATGGGGATGAAAGGGTCAGATGGATCAACGGCTTGGGCTGAATCTTTTTGTCTAGGATCTGCTCGCTTATGGGAGTTGTGTGTGCAATGTGATTTTTGTAGCAGCCTGAGGGGATGTGATGTTTGGCTGCTGCAAAAAAAAACGGTGAATTGTTCTTCTTTCAGGTTGGGAAGTGGAAGTTGATGATGGGAGACTTTGATATGACTTATCTTCTTTGAAGGCCCTTCATTCAATTTTTCAGTAATTTGTGTATGTCTGAGTCTAGCTAAAGGGTTGTTGGAGCAATTCCTGATTGGGAGATCCAAAATGAAGTTGTCAACATGGTCCTGGTGGTATGTAGGGCAAGGGGAGATAAGGTAAAAGGGACATTGGGTCATTACTTGACCTGATCATTACCTGACGCCCCCAGCCTCTTGCCACATCCCCAACGCTGCCAGTCACAAAGTGCAGACACCAGACACATGGAACGGCAGGTGAAGACAAAGCAACTACAAGTGCGCATGCCAGTTACAAGAAGAAAAACAATTTAAAGATAACATATACACGCATAAAGCTACGTACAAACATGAAAAACATACAACACAAATGCACAAAACTAAACATGATGAACAAGCAATCTAAAAAGGACACAATTCTACATAATCACTCACCAAAGAAGACAATAAAAAGATGGAATGAGGAGACTTTAGTGGTGATAAAAAAAATGTGTGGAATTGATGACAGAAGACCACTATTAAAACAATAAAGTGTAGAAGCATGAACAACTTCAGCCCGTAAAGAATTCCACAAGGCTATTTGTCTACAATTAAAGCAATGCATTCTCACATCCAACTCACATCCTGGAGGATGAAGTTTAATTCCATTCTCGCGGGTGCAGGAGCAGCAGTTATCATTCCTGTTTCTTTCCGCTGCAGCCCTCCCAAGGTCTCGGCATACCCAGTCGTAAGGTGTACCAAGCCAGGAGAGGCCAGCACAGCCATGCGCCCCACCACCTACAAAAACTCTGCAGAACAACAACGGGAAGATGCCGAAAGGGATGAACACCATTGGCTCCCAGAGAACAAACCCAAAGTCACTTGCATTAAAACCCAAAGTACAACTACAACCCCTCTGGAAACCAATAAAGCAAATACATACACATATATAAAAAAGAACAGAAACAAACAACAGGACCAGTCACTCCACAGAATTGCCAACACGACTGGGAATGCAAGACCCTAGCACTGAAACAACCTATTCCCCATAAACTCAGTCAACCCTACCTTGAAAGCAGAAATGGTAGCAGACTCAACAATAGGAGCAGGCCGCTCATTCCATATCCTAATGCATCGTAAAACGTAAAACAACACACTTGCTAGGGTTCAATGACAAATTCCATGAAGATGCAGTCAGGAATATTTTGTCAAGGTCTCCCTGAAAATCAGACACACCACCAACAACATCATGACTTAGGAAAGACAAATAAGTTTATTATCATCAGCAAATGCGTCAAACTTGGATAGAAGGCCAACCGGCAAAAAAGTAACATATGAGAAAGAGGACTGAACCCTGTGTAACCCCAATCCGAACATCCCTCAGCTCACTATTCACTCCATATGAGAAAGAGGACTGAACCCTGTGTAACTCCACTCGGAACATCCCTTGGCTCACTATTCACTCCATCAACGCCAACACACATAATTCAAGAATGAAGAAAACTACAAATTCACCTCGACACAACACCAGAAACTCCCAAGTGCTTGCAACTTCAGAAGCAAAATGGGATGCGACACAACATTGAATGCCTATGAAAAATCAAGCATGGCTATATCCATTACCAAACCAGCATCAACTGACCTAACTACGTCCAAATAGACCAGCAACATCTGATCCTCTGTTGATTTAGCCTTTCTAAATCCAAACTGTTTCAAAGAAAGAAGCTGGTAAGACTCGAAATAGTCCACCAGCTCAGCAGCAACAATCCTACATCAATTTGCAGCTAACAGAGGTAAGGCTAACTAGACGATAGTTAAGGGGATCATATCTAGATTTACTTTTAAAAATTGGAATCACCAATGAACTCTTTCATGCATCAGGGAGCACTCTACTCTGAAGAGAAAGGTTAAGATTATAAAGAGAGGCTGTGTCAATTGAACAGCACACTCCTTCAGCAACTTGGGGTTGAGTCCATCCATGCCCATTGCTGACCTATCATGAGCCCTGCCAGAACGTCATGGACATTCCGAGACCTTATGGCAAAATTAACTCATTTCGCCATCAATTTACTGGA
The DNA here is from genome assembly GCA_016164225.1 of Gammarus roeselii. Lineage (NCBI taxonomy): Eukaryota > Metazoa > Arthropoda > Malacostraca > Amphipoda > Gammaridae > Gammarus > Gammarus roeselii. Next base: position 4,526 of record SDVV010019734.1, read on the forward strand.
AAGGAGCAGGATTGGGAGAAACATCTTCTCTAAATACGTCTTAGAAGGCGGATGATAGGAGCTCAGTCATCTCCAGTGGATTGTAAACCAGCTGTCTACCTGCATTACAAAGTGGTCCAACCTCAAGACGACCTTTCTTCTTCCTTTGTATATAAGCGTGGAACAGCTTTGGGGAGTCACTATACCGTTGCATGAGATATTCCTCGTTCTGAGATTGGCTGTACAAAGCATAATTTTGAAACTGACAGTCGTGATCATGAAAGGTAGCTAGTGACTCCAAAGAATTTTGATCATTTTTGCCAAACCTCCTTCTTGAAATCTTGTACTCGTCCCACACATTTGCTCTCCTCGCCTTCAACCCGTGGTGGCCTCACAACCATGGTACCCGAGGCAAGTCTCCAGCAAGAGGCACATATAAGTCTATCAGACTCTTCAGTATAGCGAGGAACACACTACATGCCTCACAAACATCCAGGTAAACAAATTCAAGAGGTCAATCAATTCATGATATTGCTTCCGAAAAAGCGCCGTAGTTACTCCAGTGCCATGAATACTCAGAGCTTAGTGTCTTGCACCATCAGGCTCCAAGATATTCTCAAACAGATAATCACAAATATCAGCCGTGTGAGCACACCTTGGAAAAGGAGCCATAACAACAAAATCCCCAACACAATCTGACTCGTTTGTAAGAAATAAATCCAGAATGTTACCGGACAAGAGAAAAGTCTGCTCCCTCTCCCACTGATGCAAGCCACAAGATGCAAAGAAATCCAAAAACAGTTGATCCGTCAAGTTAACATTCTCTTCCTGCACATGGTTGGCGAGGTCTGCCCAAAGTCGAGTGGGGAATCTTCTCCTCGTTTCTGGGTGCCAAGCTGCTTTGTTGAAGTAGTTTCAAAATAGTTTTTCCAAAAGTTGTGTGCATAGATTTGTGTTCATTTCAAAAATAAATTTATTCTAAGATACCAAAGGTTTGATATTGTTCATAGCCTGTAGTTCAAAACTTCCAATAGTGCATGTATCAAAGTTTTTTCACTCTGATTTTTCTAGTATAAGTCTACAAAGTATAACGAACCTTTTTTTTTGCATTAGGAATGTTAAGAAGGCAAGCAAATAGGTGTATTATACAGTTTCATTTCTGATGTGTAGTCATGCACTCTGTATTTGATGGAAATATTTTGATGCTCCACAATATATTGTGTACATTTAAGTTTATTCTGAACAGGAGCAGCTAACAGTTTTTCATTATCTACGACTAAAGCTGGTCACAAATTTTATAAAGACAACTGCTCTGGAGGTCAGTCATCCATCATAGGACGGATGACTTTGCACTGAGTTTTTTTTTTGGAGCATATATACCTTGAAAAAACTCAAACCTAAAACATCTACCCTGATTCTGTCGTACATATGTACAACTGTTCAATACGTTTTTACAATATTCTACATGGTTATGATAGGGTGACCGAAAGGACCTACACAAACATCATATTCTTCTGCAATAGATATTATTATTAATTTTTGTGCAACAAATTTTCTTGAAATTACCCTCACAGCAATTTTGTTTCACGACATCCAATTATGTATTGCTATATCACCCATGTATGATTTGGGTAGGGAGGATACCTGTTCTTATCATTCCATGCAAGTTGATTTTCAATAGCCTTCTCGCATCAGGCTGGTTTACTAGTATGAATAAACTTTACTATTGGACTAGTTTAGTTGAATCTTCTTGTTAATTTCCTTTGTTTTTTCTTTTAGTAATGCAAGATGACAAGAAAGGCATGGGAATTCTTTTCCTTGGTGTTTCTACCACTGAAGATAACCTTTCAAATCATTTGTGGATAAAAGAGGAAGCTGAAACAAATGAATTTGAACCAGCAATCAAGGAAGAATCTCTGCTTCATGATTATCCAGAGTCAGTTGAAGATACCAAGGTGAGTCATCAAGAGTTATCTCATGTGAAAGGAGTTGAACAGGGTCTCTCATCATGCTGTTGTGGAAGCGGTAGGTAGTACTGATTGTGGTAGGGAGTCCTGATTTTAATGTGTGTGGTTTGGAGTCCATCACCTGTTCTTGATTTTTCAATCTATTTTTTTCAGGCCCAAAAGGCTATTGTCATTGGTTCCATTCATCTCCCCATCTGTCACTCCCTCAAAATGCATAGGCTATGGTAGTTATGCTTGGGTTTCAAGGATTAATAGCTCAGATTTGCGTTTGTTCACATACTGCTTATTAACTGGGAATTTCATGTTTCCGTTCACTACATTTTACTGCACCCTATTGCAGATCAGTCCAGCATTGGACACTTTTGAACAAGATTTGCAGAAACATTCATCACGTTCATGTGCTAGCGGCACTAATTCCAGTTCATATACCTGGTTTAACATAGCTATTCTCATTATTAAGCTGGCGCGCATAGCTGTGCTGGCCTCCCCTCGCCCTACTGCTCCTCACTTGTTTGTAGCGCTGCTGGAGGGGCTGCAAAGGTAAGAATCAAAGGTAAAAAACGTTTCCCTTTACCATGTTTACTGCTTATCATTCTTGAGTGACATTGCTGATTATTACCTGGAAAAAAAATAGTGCTCACTATGCAGACAGATGGTGAACATACATTTTCTCTTCCAACTATCCATTGATGTACCTTGCCCAGTCAACACATACCAATTCATATATGCCCTGTGCTGAACACAGGGCATATATGATCTGGCTAGCAGTAGGACAAGTCTGTAGAAACACTTTCTGCCTTGGACGCCCTGTGCAATCAAGTTTGTTCAGAGAAAAACATTTCAAATTGAAGCTCCTCACCATTTGTATATGCCCTGTGCTAATCACTTACTGTTTTTACCATGTTTCACTGTGAGATACCGCTTTTACTGTGCTAAAATTTTTTAATGTGCAGTTTTATGGATGGACAATTTCACACCCGTCCATACCTTTCAATTACCTTGCTTTCAACAGAATCTCCCTCCTTGCATTGTCATCATAGATCTTTGCTCTAAACATTCCAATCTGTCTGTTTACTCAATGGACCTCATGCAGGTCAGGTCACATTTATCAGTTGTGTCATCACGCCCTGAAAGCCAGTCTTCACATCACCAACAGTCTCACCCAGGCTTCTCAAGATTACATGGTTTTCCTTTCATCTGCTCCTGGACCTCCCGCACATCTTTCCAAACAACTTCATTAAGTTGAGTCACCTGGCAAAACGCTCAGGAGCATGATGTGTACAATCATGACTCGGGGCCGCCTGTGTACTGCTCATCAGTATTTGAACCAGGGCACATAAAGCACCAACCGCCACAACTAGTTGAATAAAGGTATACTTGCCCATAGGGAGTCAATACTGCCTAATCTAATTCTCTTTTCATGTTGGCTACACCTGCACTGAATGCAATGATAAGTAATTGCACATCCTCAATTCTCCAGAAGTCCATCTATCACACCTCTCTTCAGACACACATTCCAAGACAGGGTAAAAATTCCTACCAGTCATGTCATTCAATAGACTTTACAGTCAAGCAGCATCCAGGAAAAACACAAAGTTCCTTTGAATTATCTGCATCATCATCATCCTCATCGTCCAAAAAACTACCACCTTGAACACCAGCAACAACCTGCCCACCAAGCACCCCAGAAATATCAAATTCAAGGCTGTCATTGAGGGCAATGCTTGGTGAGTTTGGCATTGATTCCTCTTGTTGGATCTTGTCACTCTTCTGCAAGCAACTTGAGATGGCAATGCTTGGGTCCCAGTCCAGATTGCTTTCTATCTCCCTTAGAGAGCCTTGTGGAAAAACTTGCGCTTCTGAGTCCGGCTGAAGCGTTCTTTGTTCTCATGGTCGGGAAACAAATCTTCTGCTATGAGGTCACCAGTTTCCCTAGTACCATAAACTTTGATACGGTACTTCTTGGGTGGTTTTCCGGTGGATCCATGTTCAAATGGCTCTATCCTTCCAAGCTGATGTGGATATCCTTTGCCCTTGGCAAATGTGAAGTCAAATGGCTTGAATTACTTGGGCTTATCTGTCATGCTTTTCACTCTGTTATTGACTGATACTCTCAAATACACTGGTTGCCACTTTAACCAATGGGCAAAAAAATTACAGATGTCAGTTCAAGTTGCCTCATGACCAGCCTTACTGAGTCTACATTTATGTCACACTTTTAAATATATGGCAAGCCAACATGCAGTTTCAGGTCCCAGTACAAATATGGGTCCAATTGTGGTAAGAGGTGATCCTATTATAAATAGTTAATTGGTATGCGAACAAATGCGATTTTGTTCACTTATCAAATTTTATCTGCTATGTGAATACCAAAGCATTTTTTAATGCTGGATAGCATAATGTCTGTTGACATTCATCCTCACGTTTGGTTCCAGTAATTGTACTTAGCAGCCTCCAATCCCCAGTTACATCCCACAGAACCAGAGCTGGACCTGAGCACAGGATGCATACTCTATAAGCAAGCAAATGCACAAAACATATACGGTCAGCTGCCATAAACCTTAGGGACCTACGAACAGCTAATCTCAACAAGCAATTTGCCAACCTACCAGCCTTTGCAGCCACCTCACAAATATGATGGTGGAATCTGAAACTCATGCCTGCGCTAACACCCAAGTCATTGCGTGCAGTGACAAACTTTGTTGCTCTACCTTGCAGAGAGTACTGGTTAACTGGAACCAGTGCATCAAAATCTTAAGTACCTCTGTAAAAGTGCAGCACAACACACTTCTTTCAATCAATCCAAGAGTAATCTTTCACAGATTGGGGACTCATTTTGTATAGAGCTAAGATTGCTGGCCTGGATCAGAGGAATGCTTTGCTTTCATTAGTAAATATGTTGAAACAGTCCAATGAACTTGAACATGTACTCATCCATAGGGATCTTACTTTGTCAGACGCAGGAGCTGCAGTCCAGGAGAGCAGCCCTGGAGGCAAGACAAGTGTTCCTAAGCAGAGTGTCCTTTCTAGCCAGGTGGTCATGCAGGGTGCCTCTTCTGGAGGTGGAGGTGGCTCTGTGAATCGTGCTTTCAGTCAGACTGTTGATTGCCCAAAGCTTGATGTTGATGTTTTTCCTCCTCTGTGTAGTTTTGCGATTGGAGCCAGTGCAGTTCCAGGCTCCTCAAATGGGAGAGGCAGGATGATTTGGAGGGGGAGGGGTGGTAGGAAATCTCCACATTTTCATTTTAACTCCTTGATTCCTTTCCTAGGCAGTTCAACCTAAAGCATCAGTTGGATGCGTTTTATATTTCAAGATTTAGCTTTGTGAATTTGAACTCAGATGAATAAAATTGATTTCCTTAGTGCTCATATCAATAGGTTTAAGCTTCATGTTGTTGAAATTGCTGAGTCATGGCATGTTGCCTAGTGTTCCATCTTCTTTTATTGACATTCCAGGCTATGATATTATCCGCAGTGATGCTGATGGCTTATCACGGAAGCATGACGTCTGTATTTACATAGCTAAATCTTTGAAGTATCTGCTTGTCATTACTCCTCTGTCTAATGTAGCTGCTGTCCACTTTACTGAAGTGGATGTCATCTGTTTAGTGGTTTATCGTCCATCATGGTCCATCATGGACGTCCATCATGGACGAGTTCTCATAATGGGTGATATTAACCTACCATCAATTGAATGGAATCAAAATATTTAGATTATTATGTTTTTGAGTTCCTGGAATGTTTTAATTCAATTGGCCTTACCCAATGGGTGAATGACCCCATCCTGACCTCAGGAATTGTTCTGGACTTGGTTTTATCAACTGAGACTGATAGGGTGGGGGATTTATCTTTTTTGCCTCCATTCCCTCTCTGTGTACCTTGTCCTTTAACTTTTCAGGATGTTGTTACTTCTGAATTGTCTTTGTTACAACCTGAAATTCTCCAACCTACCTCTGGCGTAGGAAAGTACAATCTAATAAAGTCTGCTCTCAGAGAGGTTGATTGGGACCTTGAATTTGATTTTCTGTCTGTTGAAGAGTGTTTTTCATATATGGATGCTATCCTTTGTACTCTTGTGGATAGATATGTGCCGGTTCGTTTGGGTAAACTTTGCACACTGTGGTCGGCATTTGCTTCACCCTGGTTGTTTAGGAGTAAATCTGAAGTGTGGTGTAAATTCAATCGTGTGAGGGAAATTTTGGACAAAATCATGCGCTCACTGCTGTTGCACTGTCAGAGTTCAAAGACCTAAATGTTAGATGCCAGAACTATGCTAGCTGGAGTCCCTCCCAATATGAGCAGTCTTTTGTTGACCAAATTAAATACAAGTCCAAATTGTTCCACTTGTACATAAGAATGTAAAAGACCGGTTCTCTCTCTGTTGGTCCTTCAAAGATGATTAATGGTGATGTGGTGTCTGATCCCCATTTGATGAGTGAGATATTTGCCTCTAGTTTCTCATCAGTGTATGTTTGTCTGTATCCCACGTCTCCTGCTACCCACCAGGTGTGTGATAATGTGATGGAAGGCATTGTAGTCAGACCTGCAGATGTTCAGTTGATCCTCTCGCAACTTGATGGTAATTCAAGCATGGGACCAGATGATCTACATCCATTGCTGTTGAAGTCTTGCTCTTTTGAGTTGGCCTATCCACTGTGCCTAATTTTTAATGTCTTTGAAGGAAGGTTCTTGACCTCATTTGTGGAAATTATCCAAGGTTTTTACCTTGTACAAGGCCAAATCTTGATAAGACCCTCTAAATTATTGCCCCGTGAGTTTGACTTCAGCTAGCTGCAAGTCAATGGAGCGTATAATAGCTTCTCATTTGACATCCTACTTGGAGGCTAATGGAATCCTTTTTGAAGATCAGTTTGGTTTTTGGAAGGGCAGGTCAACTGAGGATCAGCTCCTACTCACTTATGTAGATGCGTCTTGGTGGGTGGACCAGGGTATTGTTGTGGATGTGGTTCTTCTTGACTTCTCCAACGCGTTTGATGTTGTGCCCCACTGTGTTGTTGCAGAAGTTGCAGTGTCTGGGGTTTCCACTCAGCTGCTGTTCTGGATATCTAGTTTCCTGACTGTCAGGGAAATGAGTTGTTTGTGAGGGAGCAGTTGGTGTTCCTAGGGCCTTTGACAGCGGCGTGCCACAGGGTTCAGTACTGGGCTCACTATTGTTTCTTATATATGTCAACTTTATTTCCTCATCTGTGTCATGTGGGGTTAAAGCCTTTGCTGATGAGTTTAAATTGTACTTGCAGTTTATCAAAGGAAGCTTGGGCGACATGCTTCCTTGCAGTGGGATTTAAATTTAATTCATGATATGGCATCATCTTGGAACCTGACGTTGAATGCCAGCTAGAATGTGGTGTTGCGTTTTTTCCGTGGAAACATTGGTTGAACCTGGGTGATGCGGTTCAGTATAGTTTGGGTGGTAATCCTATGTCATTTGTAGAGTCTCATAAAGACCTTGGTGTCATAGTTGATAACAAGCTGAATTTTCATAGTCATATTCATGCGGTAGTACTAAAAGCTTCAGGTTTGGCTAATAACTCACTGAGGTCCACTGGTTAGAGGAGTCCAGACTTCATAATATCACTTTTTGTGTTGCATATCCGCTCTATACTGGACTATTGCTCTTGTGTTTGGAATTTAGAGTTTATTGCTGATCTGAGGATGCTAGAATCTGTCCAGCAACGTTGGACTAAGAAGGTTAGTGGACTTGCGGATATGTCCTATGCAAATTGCCTGTCAAGTTTGAATTTATTTTCAATTTATGGGAGGCTGGTAAGATCTGATCTCATTGAATACTACAAAACATTTTCTGAAGATTATGTTGAAGGCAGTGTCAATATGGGGTTGTCAGGAATGTTTACCGCTGCTCCTGATGCTCGTACCCGCGGCCACGGGTTGAAACTTCATCCTACACCCTGCACAACAGATGTGAGAAGGCGTGTCTTTAAGTGTAGATGTATAGCCTTGTGAAATTCTTTGCCAGCTGATGTTGTTCATGCTCCTACAGTTTCTAGTTTTAAAAATGGTCTTCTTTCATCAATTCCACACATTCTCTTCTATTATTATGACTGACTGAAGCTTTTTTTTTGTAGTCAATTTAGTGACTGGTATGAACAAATATATCCTTTTAGTTTGCTTGTTGATCTTATTTTGGTGTGTGCATTCGTTGAAGTATGTATGTAGCTATGCCATTGTTTGTTTTATTGTGTACCTATATATATAAATGTATTTCTGTTTCTTCCTGAGTTTTTCTGGTTGTAAGTTTTGTCTTACATGTTTTTTTTCTTGTGACCGGCATGCACACTTCCAGTCGCATTGTCTTCACCTGCTGTCCCATGCCTCAGGTGTCTTTATGTTGTGACTGGCGGCGCTCTCTTGCTTGCCTCGCGTGCTCTCCTGCTTTCCCTGTGCCCTGCAGATTCGGTTCCATGTCTGACCTCATGGCGGGGGATCGCGGCGGGAGGCGAGAGCTCCAGGTACAAATTCCAACCCACTAATAAAAAGCCAGCAATAAAACAGAAGACACTTAACAATATAGGAATTCCATAAAAATGCAGAAAAGAAGAAGCTTTAGTTACAGTTTAACAACAAATATAAGGTTCACATGACCAAGAAAGGAAAGATGACAAGAAACCTACTGAAATAATCACCAAAAATTCTAAGTTCTTCATAGCTTATGCAGCCTAATTGATGAATTCATTTATCAGATTTATGAAAGCAAGGCAATGAGTAAATTCTCACCTTGGTATCTCACTCTGGTGGCCTCAAGACTGCTCAACAAGCCAGCACAGCCAGAGTGCAGAGCAAGACAGGAGGCACCGATGCCAGAGCACGGCAGAACCGCAAAAGTACGGCAAAACAATGGCGCTGTAAGATCCAGAAATTTGTGCTGCAGTCAACTTATCACACAGCTATCTTGTTAGTCACAACATGCCAAAAATAAACATGTATTTGCATACACGAGTGCGCACACACATATAT
>SDVV010019735.1:0-13464 GCA_016164225.1 Gammarus roeselii
AAGATAAAATGTTCATAACATAAACCTTGCCAATCAAGGGCGCAAGCCTGCTTTCATCCCGCCGTTGCTCCTTCCGTTCCCCTTCCGTCCCCCTCCCCTTCCGATCTCCCCCCCCCCTTTCCCCCGTCCGTTAGCTGGCCGCGGAAAACCAGTTCCGGAACCCTCTTCCCCCCCCGCCCCCCAATTCTGCGCGCACCCCCGTTCGCTCGGTGAGTCAAGGTGCATGCATCGCGTCCTACCCCCCACCCCGCCCACCGCTAATTAACCCCTATCTAATTCCTTCACATCCGCGTTTCGCACCGTTATTAACTACTCCTTATATAGTTTTATTACTATGATATGATCAATCAAGATGTAATGCCGATACACATAACCAATCTTGTAATTGATGAAAAATAGAAATAATCCGATATTTTAACTCTTAATGTGATCTGAAGCAGGACGAAGAAGGTACACCGAAAATACCTGACAGTGAAACAAAACACTAAGTTCGTGCGTAATAAAGTAATAATACAACGATACCTGTTCAATCTGAAACGAATTCATAAACCTTACTGATGCCATGGCTCTAGTAGGAGAAATCAAAAGCATACTGTTTCATAACAAAGAATTCTACAATTCTTTATTAGGTCACTTCTCAGCTAGCAACCTCTGATATGAAACAAAATTTAGAGGCAACAGCCAGTCATGGTACAATATATCAGACATACCATGCATCTGTTTTGTCCATCTTCTATGAATATTTTCGAGCAAAGTCGCATCCTGGACATAATCAAGTGTCCATACATAGGTACAGTTGTCAAGATTGGCTATAAAGAATGGGCTTCTTTTCACTGCCGACCTAAGTAAATCACTACAAAGACTGGCAGCTCATCGCATAACCTCTCTAACAATCCCATTTAACTTGGAGCCGGCATCCATACGAACTTACCAATTCGCGTTGAACTTGGATGAACTGCAAACTACCACCAAAGAGTGTATACCGCGTCTACACCAGAACCAATCCATCCAGTAAATCATCTTATAAAACGTTAAACTATAAACTTGCTAGGGTTTAATGACGAAATTCCACAGAGATGTAGTACGGATTTGAACCTCATGAACATATATTCCTATGAATATCGTTGAAAAAAATGCAACAATAGTAAAATAAATGCGTAATTCTCTACTCTGCCCTAATAAAGATAAAAGACTATAATATACGAGGGTATCCATCATAGTAAAACGGTCTACTTATACAAATTTACATATGCGCAACGATCTTTTGCATAGGGGACTCCTCTAACTTCTCCTAAAACATTGAAGTTTGTCTCAACAATAATTATACAAAAACCAACAACAAGACCAAGCTTAAAACAAATCGAGTCTTCTATAGCTATATTATCAACGTCAATTTTTGCAACAGGACGTAAGAGATACATACAACACTAAAAGACACCATCTAACTAAATTACACCCGAAATAATGTTCTACATTGTAGATTTAAACGAAGTATATCCAAATACTCCGTTATCGTGCATAGTACCTAATACCTTGCATCGAAGATGGAAACTGTTCAGAAAAAATACAAATCTGAATCTAATATACTAAAACGCTTGAGTTAAAATTAAATAAGACGATCAATTCGCTACCATACATTAAAACCGTGAAGTACAAAGAAAACTATCATGTAACCTACCGAACAACTAACGTGGATAAGTTAGCAAGACAGGCGAGCAACATACATAACTGAAACCTATTGTGAATGATGTGGAATACTTTTCAGCGAATACGCCATAGTATATGAATAGCTGATGGAATTTTTCTTCAACGGAGTCCAAACAGGGGTAAATCAAATGTTTCTTAACTAAAGTATCCACGGCTTATTCGTAACGGAATGTCGAAAAGAAAAAAAAAACAGCAAAAACCCACATAATATGAATGAATTAGTGTGCTACATGAAAGATGCAAACCTAAAGTATAACTGTATGAGATAACTATTCAAAATTACGAATACAGTACAAATTCAACACATATCAATCGTTCATTACTATGTATACATAAAACAAAATAATAACTTACAATAAATTCATATCGTTTACGTTAGATCCAGCTACTCCCTCTGAGGGGGGCATCCAACCGATACTCGCTACACACAAGAATCGAGAAAAATGTACTTGAACAGTCTGCAAACGCTTGATAGCTGTTCACTTGGAACATGCGGATACATGGTGTCACCGATATATCAAGTTCAATGCTGGATTGTGTGTTATGGGGTATATAGAATCTCATAGCAAAGCTGATGCATGAACCCGAAATACAAGCATCAACCCGTCAACTGCCGAACTAATAAACCGTACTATCCCTGTACATAATATATACATATGAAATAAAGAGATGGAAAACACAAAACGTTGCCCAAATCCAACCATCATGTTGGTACCAAGCAGGGCTAAACGCACATTAAGGCTGCAAAGCAAGCTATATATCATACCTACCATACTATTCTTATAAACAGTGTATACAATATAAGATAAATCAATCCACAAAATATCCCAAACCAACCTCTAAGAACACACCAACCAGACATCGAATGAGTCAATTATGCCCTAATTAGATAAAAAAAATGGAACCTATTATACACAAAATATAGGGGATTAAATCCAGACAAAATATATAATGGAACATACACTAAAAAAAAAAAAAAACAATTCAGTCATGGAAAGGTAAGGAAAAGACAAAGAACAGGTAAGAGCAGTCTCACCTGTCGAATATTCCAGACGCGTACGGAACTTTCTGCCTAGGAGTGCCCTACATCCCCCACTCCGCCAAAATGTGATATAAGAATATTCCTACCAACAATGACTAATATATAATGAGCAAGCAATCGATAGGAAAAACGTATATTCAAGGAGGCCGCCTACTCTTCACCCCAATCCCTTCAAAGAAATGAGAGGAAGGCTAATTCCTATGAGAACCGAATAAATATATAATAAATGACAGTAAGTAACCAGGTGTACCCAATTCAGACATCCAAAAAAAAAGACATATATATATATACTATGAAATATTAATAAACAGTAAAAAATATATACGCACATAACCACAAAATATCCCAAATACATTCGAAAAGCTGAGGGCCGAAAGCCCCATTCACCACCACGCGAGCCACCAGTTCATCCGCTGCGTCAGCCACCCGTTAGCCACCCGTAAGCTACCCGTAAGCCACCCGTAACCTACCCGTTATCCTCTTTGGCCTGTTATCTGACTCACGATAAGATAGGGTCTCCAAAAGTAATTAACATGGCCCAAAAGTAATTAACTTGAGCCAAAAGTAATTGATCATTATTATGTCAGAGTTACATGGGGGCTAAGTCAGACACCCGAAGTGATTAGATACATTTTACCTATTTCATTGTCCGAATCGAATAATTGCATTTTGTACCCCTTTCAACTACTGTGATACCTCTTCAATCCAGTATATGAGTTCAGCATGAAGCAACACGACGTTGAAAGTGTACGTCCCGCAAGTTGACCCAAAAAGCGTACGACTCAAGACCCTGGAGTAAAGGGACATAGAATGATTGAGAAATTGCGAACTCAATTGGCGATTGGTCGTATTGTAATCAATCAATATGAATCAAGCTTATAAACCCACCTTTGGAGTATGTGTGCAGCGTTCGTACTGTTTTTTGTAATATTACTGTGTAATATATTCTGCCCGACGGGAGTTGATGGGGACATATCGAAAGGTAAGGAGATATTTTGCAAATAAGGTAGGTCTTACAGCCGTAAGTTGTTGAATTTCTTGAATAATTATTCCTGAAAAACAGTAAAAAAAATTATTGCTACTCGAATTCACATCGTATTGAATTTGTTGGATACACAATGCAATTTTTGTATTTATTTTTAATTGCACTTGGGGACAGCCTTTCTCGTCTAAAATGGATCCCTCAGGAAACTGTTTTGCTATCAAGAGCAGAGCTACTGACAGCTGCTGTCAGCTCCAGAAGTCAGGGGTAAATAATCTGCACTAAAATTGTTGGCCCCACCAAGCGGACAAAATAAAGTGTGATGTGGCGAAATACTTTTTGGTCTGTTTAACCGCAGCATCTGCACAAAAACGGATGCTGATGTCTGCATATTGACGTAAAAACTGATGCTGATGTCTGCATGTAGATGTGAAAACTGATGCTGATGTCTGCATATTGATGGGAAAACTGATGCTGATGTCTGCACATTGATGTGAAAACTGATGCTGATGCCTGCATATTGACGGGAAAATTGATGCTGATGTCTGCATATTGATTTGAAAAATGATTCTGATGTCTGCATATTGACCTGAAAACTGATGCTGTTGTCTGTATATTTATGTGGAAATGCATATGGGGGAAAAGGCGAGGAAAGACTTTCCTTTACTATGGCAAATTTACAATTCGTCATCTTTGAAAATCAGTTGATAAAAATCAAACTACATAATTACCAAATCCCGCACATATACACAAAAAGTTGTACGTGTGACAAAGATTTACAATTATTATTATTATTAAATCATGTATTTCCATCGTCTGGCAATGGGTTTCTTTTCTTTTAAATAATGAAATTCTTAAACAAAAGACATGAAACTTCGTTATCAACTACGCTATTTGAATTAACATAAACGAGAGTTCGATTTGAATTCGTTGCAGCTCATCTCTAGGGGCCGCCGGTTCGTATTACATGGAGCGAAATATTATTTACAATAGTATCATCGGTGCACATACAGAAAATATCTATTGAGACAAAATAATCCCAACTACATAGCGCTGGAAAAACCAGTGATATGCGGGGTTGAAAAATAAGAAGTACATGGTGTGGATAATTAACAAAATACATGAGTGTGGAAAATAACAAGTACATGTGGTGGGAAATCACGCATGCACGTTGTTAGAGTCCCGAGAACATGGGGTTGGGACTCCGAAATGTGCTAACATATTGTAATGAGAAATCTAGATTATTTTACGATGACAAAGGTGTGGATGGACGACATGCATAATACAGAAGATAGGAATACAACATAGAGTTGGGAAATCGAAAAGCGTTAACATGTTGTAGGGATTGGTCTAAGCCATAGTATGAATAATGAAGGGGCGAATAGGCGACATAAGTTATACCAAAAAAAGGTGCACATAAAATGCATAACAAAGAACTGAATATACAATATACACACTTCGTGACCACTAGAAAATGATTAATTGATTGACAATCTGAATAATACAATCCTGGAGTACACAAGTCGGATGAATATACTTTTGTTATAGAAGACAAAACTAAATATTAGCTTTTAAGGCAATGATTGTATCATCGAAAATGGTACGGTAATTGTTAAAAATAATCCAATGAAGTATATCAAAATCTAGTTAACCTTTGTCGAAGTTGGAGGCTGCCTATCGTTCTTCGAAAAGACGGATCTCACATTTCAATCATACTAAAATGATTGAAACATTTGAAACATGGAAATAGACAGAACTCTAGTTAACACTAATGGATTGGTAGAGGCAATTGTGATCGGTACCAACATTCAAAACATACGTATCGTCAGAGTAAAAATGATTAGATGTTGTCTCAATGTTGAGAGTTATTGTGGTGCTGTTTTCGGACATGCTCATGAACAGAATGCATTTTCTGGTTACTGGTATTATGTATTTAGCATGTGTTAGTAGGCAAAGCTTCGGTTTGGAATTGATCGGTCAATAGATGTTCATCAAGACTATTCTTGAAGGACGTGTTGGATTTAAGATTGGTAGGTAGGTTATTCCAGGTTTTCGGTCCAGTGATCGAAAAAGCTCTACAGAGAGCTTCTGTGTTCCTGTGTGCAACTGGCAGAGTATCATTATTTCTTGTGAATCGATTGTTCTTTTCACTTCGAGATTAAATGTGCCTTTGGCTGAAGGTTGAATCTTTTTCGAGAAGATCTTTATGAATTTTAATTGACTCAAGGAGTGCCAGTTTGTTGTCGATATCGAGCCACTTTAATTTTCCGAGGAGCGGACTTATGTAATCTCGTTTTCTGCATGTGTTAGCCATGGCATGTTATTCATGCCGCAAAGTTTATACAACGTTGCACTTTCTCTCTTTGGGTTTTGGTGCATTTCCCCAAAATGAAAGACAGTAGTTGAAGTGAGAAAATACTAAAGCGTGGACAATCAGTAATCTTGATTTTAAATTCAATTCATTCATTGCGGAGCTTGGGAACAAAACTGTTCGATTCAACTTGGAACACAGAGTAGTGACGTGGTGTTTGAAGGAAAGATCGGGATCAAACCATACTCCCAGACTTATAATTTTATCTACAACAGGAATGTCAGATTTGCCTATCCTGATAGAGAAATTTATTGGAACGGCTTTTCTTTTCGAGTTCGAGCCGAACAAGATGCATTTTGTTTCTGCAGAGTTGAGCTTGAGTCCATGTTTATCATACCAAGATTTCAGATTACTTACGGCTGTCTCAGCGTCGTCCTTCAGGGCATTTAGAACTGACGGTTTTCGGGAAAACAATGTATGAACATCATCGGTGTACGTTACCATTTTCGCTTGAGTTTTTGGTAATTTACAGTCTCATTTACAAAAATAAGGAACAACAAAGGGCCAAGTATTGAACCTTGAAGTACCCCAAAGGCACCTGAGGTCAAATCTGGCCTAGTTGCGATATCGAGTTTAACTGATTGTTGCCAATTCATCAGATAACTTTCGAACCAGCAGGGTCTATTCCAATGTTGCGGAGCTTGCCAGCAGAGATATCTGCGCCTTATCAATGTTTTTGTACAGATCTTCAGTGGTGCTCATAAGTGCGTCTTATGTTAACAGGCATGTAATGCTTACAAAAAGAAATACAAGTTGATTATTATTAGCTATTGAAAGATTAATTGATCATAAGACTTATTAGTCTTTTGAATGGCAGAAGTATGCCGCTGAGCGAACGAAGGGTGTACAAAGCGAGAAAAAATTATTACTTTCGTATTGCATAAACTACGTTGGGTAAGAATCAGGCGAAGTACAATTATATTCCACCTCGACAGAGATTTTGAATAAATTAACCTAAAATATGGTATATGCAACCGTGTTCCTCATCGCTTATGTGCACGCGAAACCCAAGGGCTTAACCATTCCTGATTTCCTGCATGCTCACGCAATTCGCATTATCATACAATATATAAATATATATATATATATACGACATCTTTCATATTTCATATTGTTCATTAGGATGTAACTCATAATTAGAAAACGTGTGATTGTAGTATCAACATTTTTTTTAGGAGGTAAAGCATATATACTCACAATTTGATTATTTTAAACGTTCCTCAGGATAATCGTGTGATTGACGGAGCAACGATTGTCATCCACCCATCCCCCTCACAGTCCTTGCTACACGCCAGTTCATCGCGCTCGCTACACGCCAGTTCACCATGCTCGCTACACGCCAGTTCATTGCCTTCCCTGCACACCAGTTCATCGCCTTTCCCGCCCACCAGTTCATCTACTATCTAAGGTTTCGTTGTGTTTTACTTGAATGGAGTCAATAATGCGCACTCGGAATATACTATTGTGCATTTAGATAGCATGTATTGCCAATTTAGACCAAAGTGCCTGAAAAGAGTGCGTACTGCTAGTCATTTCAAGTGTTATGTGTAACCCACCAAAATGCATGAATGTACTCCTATGATGATATTGCAATGAACAAGAATATATCCCACAAGTGACATGCTCCGACTTCTTATTCAGTCTAACGCTGACGAACATCGTGATGTGTTGATCACTTCCTAGTGGTAATTAGACTGGGTACATCAGATACAGTACCAGAAGGACATTGACTCAAGGGCAATCGAAAGCCTTGACTCTCTAATAAATCTTGTGCACAGGTGCTCAATAGATTATTTCCTTCCTTCCTTCCGTTTCTTATTTACTGGTCGATTAGCTTATATTTATGTCATTAAAGATTGCTTGTAACTATTTCCTTTTATTCACAATTTTTTATTTTATTTTATGAACTTCTCAGCGTTATTTGAGTACTTTCAAAATTATTTACTTGTGTCCTTTTTATAGGTCATACTTTCGTCAATTTTCCCAGCTAATGCCCTATTTAGTCAAAACTAGGTTGTCATTTGTATTCATATAGATATTTTCTTTCGGTAACTTTTGGGTTGTCGCTGGTGACCGCCAGCAGTGTAAAATTGTCTTCGTCTTACCAGTCAATAATGGTTCATGTTAAGCAAAAATGTGGCATTTGCCAGCAATCGTAAGCCTCCGAACTAATATTTTGCGATAGTTCTCCTAGCTCTGCCAGATACCTGCGCGGAAGTCCCTCCAATGGGGAATGCAAGACAGCGTACTGTAATATTTGTCGACTGGCAGAGGTAAACAAACCACTGAAACATAAATCAGTAGTACCTCCAATAACTCGTCCAAAACAGAGACGGTCTTCTCCAATGGCTCTTACAAAACAGTGACAGTCAACATGGATACCCGATTGCTAGCTGTTGAATCAAAATTAGAAAAACGTGCTATAAACAATTTCATAGTTTCAAAGATCTGATAAGCAGCGAGTTAGCAGCTGTCAAAGAAACTGCTGAGGCTACCCAAAATCAAGTGAAAGAACTTCAAGTGCACCTAGACTCCGAACTGGCCAAGAAGCTTACAGCTCTAGACGAAGAGACAAACGACAACATCAAATCGATAGAAAATTCAGTCCAAGATCCGGAGGCACTCAACACCACTGTAGTAAGCAGGAGGCAGCCACGCTGTGACAATGCAACATACGTTGGGCTACACGCAAACGGAATCGAAATGAAAAAGTATGAAATCAAGCTTAACAATATTAAAGATTCACACGCGAACATCCATGTCACAGGCATGCGGGCCCATCCAAAACAAAGAAAATACAAGTTAAGCAAGACGATTTCTCTAAACAATCGCCTAGCAACTTTCTGCAAAGCACAGAAAATCCCATTCTCCGATCATTGGGAAACAATGATTGACCCAAGTACTATATCTTTAATAGAATCACCAATAAGGGTCGCATAAACACGTATAGACTTGATATCATCGAAAACATCCTTAAAACCATCGGCGCTGGTCATGTCACCGAAAATAAGTCAAAAAACGTACTCGATATCATACTCACAAATACGACAGCAGTGTCCGACGAAATGACCCATCGACCTCCGCCCATTTAAACATTAGATACACAACAAACACAAGAGCCCAACAAAACAACACCGCAGGTCCTAGCAAAAAAGTTCCTGTCATCAATCCAGTCCGAGTTAGAGGCAAAGGTCGCTTCTTCGCTAGAACAACCCGTGTAGACGAAGATGAAAGTCTTGGCTCCGACAAAAGGCCTCAAAGAAGAATCAGTATGAGTCCAAAAAATGAAGTTAATGTAACTAACAGTACCCTCAAATGTTACTATGTGAACGCTTGAAGTCCCCGAGATAAAATCAAAGAAATGTGTATCATTGCAATGTTGGAAAGTACCGACATAATAACAATCACGGAATCGTGGATGAAATTGAGCAATCGGCATTATTTAGGTGAATTTACTCTTCCCGTTTACTCAATATTTCACACTAATAGGCAAGGCCGAGAGAGCGGAGTAGTGCTATTTCCCGAGAAAAAAAACACTCTGCAAATATTAGAAGTCATTATTCCAAATAGCAGACACGACATAGTATCAATCCAAGACGTCGGTAAACATATAACAGTCAAATCACTCTCGACTATCGTTCCCAAAAAAGCTAGGTTGCAGATGATATCGATTTTTACAACACCCTCGTCGATGTCGTCCAAACGCAACACAGTATTGTGCTTGGAGACTTCAATATCCATGACATTGATTGGGTATCAGACGAATGCACTGCCACCGGCCAACGTCTGATTAATTTTGCAAACGATAAGTTCATGACCCAAATGATGAAGACACCTACAAGAGGTGGCAATATTCTTGATCTCCTGTTTAGTACCAGCGACTCTTATAACACGAACGTCGGAGTGGGTGAACCACTCGGAACTAGCCACCATAACTGTATCCGTTTCTTGATAGAGCTCGAGTTGAAAACGTCAACAAACTGAGAGAAGTCCATAACTTTAGATTAGACAACTTTGATGGCTTATGAGGGTCAATGGCACCTAAAACATTGAATATGAGCATATCCCGCGCAAAAACAGGCGAACATCAGTGAATCAGCCTACGTACTGAAAAGAAGAATTGCAGCACCTTCAGTCAGGAAAAAAAACAGCATTCGATATAACAGAAACACCCATATTGCGACGTAGAAAAAAAAAGAATACATCAGCAGAAGAGATCTAAAGAGAGTCCAGAAATGTAAGAAAAAAAAAATTGAAAATGAATTTGCCACCAATGCCAAAACTAATCCGAAACAATTTTTCAGTTATATTTCAAGCAAAAAAAATTCAAGATCTGTAATTGGTCCTCTCGAGAATGATGTAAATGAGCTAGAAACGGACGACACCAAAATGAGTGTCCTACTTAATTAATACTTCTGTTTTGTATTCACGTTAGAGAATCAGGATATTCCTGATCCTGAGGATGTCATAGCGGAAAGACAAATTGAAACTCTCAGCACAGTGAACTTTCCCCCCCCCCCCCCGCCGAAGTTTAAAATATATAGATAAATTGAAAGTCACTATGTCTCCAGGTCCAGACCAAGTCCATCTTAGAATTCTAAAAGAGACTAGAGAAGAAATTGCAGAGTATTTATCGAACCTTTTCACCCAATCTCTCACAAATGGCACCTGCCCCTCTAAATGGAAAGAGGCCAATGTTCCCTCAACTTGAAAAAAATGGGCAAAAAGTGTCCAGGAAACTACCGTTCAATTAGTCCCACTTCAGTCATTGGCAAATTGATGGAAAGTTTGATAACGGATAAAATTACAAAATTCTTAGAATCAAACAAATTGATTGGCGACTCTCAGCATGTCTTTAGACACAACCGTTCCTGTTTTACGAACCTGCTACTTCTTTCATGAATATAATTGAAATCCACGACACAAAATCTCCAATCGATATCTTATACCTTGACTTTCAAGAGGCCTCTGATAAAATCCCAGGTAAGCGCCTAGTTAGTAAATTGCACAGCATCGGTATCCGAGGCGAGCTTAGCAACTGGATAAAATGCTTGCTCACGGACAGACGGCAGCGAGTTGTACTTGATGGAGATTCCTTCCCCCTGGGGTAATGTTACGAGCGGCGCACCTCAAGGATCCGTGTTAGGTCCAGTTCTCTTTAAAATATTCAGTAACTATCTCGATAGCAATGTACGCTCAAACATTAGCAAATTTGCCGACGATACTAAGATAGGAGGAAAAATGTAAACTGAATTAGAGTGTCAGCAGATCCAATCAGACTTGAACAAATTTGTTGATTGGGCAGAGAAGAGGCAAATGAAATTTAATGTAGACAAATGCAAAGGTATGAACATAGGTCCTCATAACCTCAAACACGAATACTCCATGTTCGGAAAGAAACTCATTCCTGTCACCGAAGAGAGAGATTTAGGTGTCTTCATTAGTAACGCCTTAAAAAGTTGCAAGCAATGTAACGATGCTGCCAAGAAAGGCTACACAATGCTAGGTTTGATATCTCGCACTATCTCGTACAAAAACCCGGACTGTATGCTCAAGCTATACATTGCATTCGTTAGACCGCATCTCGAGTATTCCGTTCAATTCTGGTCTCCATATTTTAGAAAAGTCGTTAATAAATTAGAAAAAGTTCAGCGTAGGGCTACCAAACTCATCCCTTCGTTGCGGAATAAATCGTACGAAGACAGGCTACGTGAACTCAATCTTTATTCGCTAGAGAAACGTCGAGTCAGAGGCGACATGATCGCAGTGCGGAAGATAATGAAGGGTAAAGAAAACGTCGACCAAGGGAGTCTTTTCATTTTAGATGTAAGCGGAGTGACTAGGAACAATGGATACAAAATCTTTGTGAAACGTTTCTCCCTCGACATCACACGCAATTTCTTCACGTATAGAGTTGTCGAAGAATAGAACAAACTTCCAGCTGAGGTTGTACACAGCAATACGATCAAAGCTTTCAAGTCGCCGCTCGATAAGTTCTACTTAAATCGACAATAAATAGCTAAACCATTTTTTTTCTTGATGATTTAAAAACAGAAATGGCAAACGAAGCCCTCATAGACGTTCTTCTTCAAAACATATCCTCTTACTTTCAAATGGCCACCTAGTTTGGGCCAATAGGCCTATTGTTGTCTTCCCACACTTGTTAATACTTGTAAACCCTTTGTGTGGGTTGATGATACGATACATCAGCTTTTCAACCTCCCGTGAACAGAACTCTTTACGCACATCGTACACTAATGGCCACTGATTACAAGGTCAATGCATTTATCTAGTGTTTTTTACTTTAGCATAATATCAACCGATAAATAACTGAAAAAAGTTAAATTCACCATGAACAAACAGTTATTACTGAGAGACTGTGCGGAAATGGTCTAAAGACAGCGCCAACAGACGAACTGCTTTATCTCGCCTTCTAGAGATTTCGGTAATATTGTTCATCATAAGACCAACGCTTATTGTATTGGTAAACTCATGCCGCTTGTGGCTAGAATGCTCGGTCGGATTGGCCACAAAGTGTTCCTACTGCTGAATTGTGTTTCCCAGTTTCTGTGGTGTCTCTGGGTAGGCCTCTTTCATATATGCTCGTCCTTTCGTATGTATTTTCCTTGTCAACTGCAAATATCATCCGACAAGAATCCTCGTCCCCTGCCGTGAGTTCTATTTGTTTTATGACAGTATAAATTCAGTGACCTATGAAAGTTATCGCTATGACTGAATATGTGTGGGGATTTGACATCTATTACAGTTACTTCCACGAGTCCCTATACTATGCTGTGAGTTACATTTGATCATCAATAATGATTGGGAGCTTGTATATCGATCCTGTATTTCGACAGGGTCCTCGCACCTTGACTACTTGTTACCAGTATATGAATAATTGACGTGATGTTCTTACATATGTCTGCTTAGCAGAATTGCTGCTGACGAAGTATCAATGCAAATTGTTTGTTTAATTTTATTTCCAAATGACATGACTGTGTATGACGCTTGTGTATATGTTAAAATATTTCAATATTTCACTCCTGGACAATGTTTCAAGCCAGCTCGCTCTGAACTCTAATAAACATAAGTGTTTAGTGAAGTTTTACGTTCAAAAAATTAATATAACAGTTCTACTTATTTAAGTTTAACTTATGATACCGATAACCAATTCCCGAAAATTTAAACCCGAATAATTGAAAATTGAAAGATTATGAAAGATATTGTTGATTTTATGTTTATATGTTTACAAATGAAATAGTGCATTCGTTTACAGTCTTGGAATGGAAAGCGTCAGGTCAGAAAAATTTGATTTAGAATGGGAATGAACAATTTACTGTACGTGTTGTTATCTAAATATAT
>SDVV010019736.1:0-13464 GCA_016164225.1 Gammarus roeselii
CCTTCAACGCCTGCTGGAACTCCTCGACTCTACTTTTCACATTCAGTCCACTCACTTTCACTTCCTCTCTTCCTCCTCCCACTCGTTTGTTGCCCTTCCACTTCTGCTCCACTCTTAATCTACCTTCCACCAGCAGATGGTCAGACACTCCTCCACCCTCCCCTCTCAACACCCACACATCCAACAGCCTCTCCACCACTCTTCTCGATATCAGCACAAAATCCATAAGTGCTCTCTCCACCATTGCACCATGGGCCATCCTTACCCATGTGTACTTGTGAATATCTCGCTTCTTGAACAAACTGTTCCCGATCACCAACTCCTGCTTCATACAGACCTATCAGGTTTTCTCCACTGTCATTTCTACTGGGAACGCCGTACCTACCTATCACATTCTCCACCACTACATCTCCAACTCTCGCATTAAGGTCACCCAGTACAACTACATTGAAATGACCTTCAAAACTCTCAATTCACTCACTCAGGTCAGTCCAGAATTGCTCCCTCTCCTCTTCACTCTTCTCGCTGCCAGGTCCGTAAGCACTCAAAGATGCCCATTTTTCTACACCTAACTTAACTTTCACCCACATCAATCTTGAGGACACCTCCTTCCATTCTGTAGCGCTACTAGTCAACCGATCACTCAATATCAAAACCACACCTTCTCGTTCTCAACCTTCCTCCACACCAGACTTTCTTCCACTTACCACACCAAACTCACATTCGCTCTTACCTTTAAACTTCGTCTCACTCAGCGCCAACACATCAAACTTCCTCCTCACAAACATCTCACCAATCTCCCTTCTCTTTACATCATCTGCACTACATTCACGCACATTCAGCCACCCTAACAATAGGGTTCCGAGAGGCGTGTGCCTCTCCTCCCTCCGCTCGTCTTGCCGTCTTTGAGGAAAGGTTTTACTGAGAACGGGATACCTAGCCCCTTCGCTCCGCTCCTTTTAGTCGCCTTTTACGACACGCAGGGGTTACGGTAGCACGATTCTACTCCCGGCTACGGGGCGCTCTTTTAGTCGCCTTCTACGACACTAGGGGATACGGTAGCAAGATTCTAAAGCCCCGGCTACAAGGCCGTGGGTAAAAGAATAGTAATGAGATACTCGAGGACTGTCGATGCTAGCAAAATTAGTGTCCCCCTAAATGGAGAGCTCTTGGAGGAAGTTCAGTGGTTTAAGTATCTGGGCTCCCATGTGGAGATGACTGAACTAGTGGAAACTGAAGTGAAGGCGCGAGTGAAGGAGGGGTGTAAAGTGTTAGGGGCACTGAAGAGTGTAATGAGCTGTAGGACGTTGGGGATGGAAGCAAAGAGAGGGCGTTGTTGTTCCAACTGTACTCTACGGATCTGAGACTTGGGTGAGAGCAGAGGAGAGAAGAAGGTTGAATGTTTGTGAGATGGAATGTTTGAGGAGCATAGCAGGAGTAACGCTGGGAGACCGGATCACCAACGACGTGGTTCGAATCAGAACAAGGATGGTGAAGAAGTTGAAGGACAAAGTGGATTCGCGTGTTCTGAGATGGTTCGGACACATGGAGAGGATGGATGAAGGGAGATTGGTGAAAAGGGCGATGAATGCGGTTGCGAGTGGTCGCAGGCCTAGAGTAGACCGAAGTTTGGGTGGATGGATGGTGTGAAGAAGGCGCTAGGAAGGAGAGACATGAATTTGGAAGGATCGAGAGAGCGTGCAATGAACAGGCGTGATTGGAGAATGGTGGTGAGTGGTTGATTTTGACGCCGCTCTGATGTGCTTTCCCGCACTTTGCATCACGTTTTCGGGATGATGGGTGGGGGGCTATCATGACGCGGCGGGAGTGAATCAGTGAAAACTGTCGGGCCCTCCTGCTGACAGCGTATCCTCGGACTGCACTCGTGACCCAGAGTGTGTGTTGCAGGGTTACCGGCCGGACCCTTTAGCACAAAAGAGCTAAATTGTGTGAGCGTATGAGGGTGTGAGGTGCCTCTTGCCGTCGGCCACCAGCCTTTCTGGGGTATGCGGCCTAGTGTCTCTTTATGTATCTGTATTTCAAGTTTTGAATCCTAATCTCTAAATTATAAACAATCTCTTGGTATGACTGGAAGGGGTCGAAACTTCAAAGAATAGGCTGGATTTGAACTCCACAAGCAATGAAGTGATTTCAAACAGAAATGTAAGCCCTTTGATGTAAAGTGAGTTTTAAAGTTGAGGTACCGTCTCAAAAGTGCCCGTCTTATGTCAAGCAATTGGTTGAAGGTGTTACGACGAGCGCATGTCAACTGATTCTGCTACACAGTCGGTGCCACCAGATTCAGAAGAGGTGCAAATTCAGCAACATAATGAATCTTCATGATTAAATTTACACGATACCTACAATGCTGTTGCTAGCACAGCGATGTCTACTAGGCCAAGTTCATCTATAGATGACAACATTGGCTACTGTGCTAATGTTGTAGAATTTGAAATAGATTTCTGCGGGTCAACTTACGGATGTCATTTGAGTAATAGATTTCTGCGCATCAACTCCGCCGCGATGACCGAGTGGTTTGCGTATTCGACTGCAGTGTCAGCCTCTGGTGCTGCAAGTCGCGAGTTCAAGCGTCGGCATGGACACGGCGGTATGGTGACAAGGAGATTGGGTGTCTCCCCCCTCTCTGTCAGCCTATCTTAGCCACCCTCTTAACTTGGGGAAAACGGCTGTATGTCAATACATGCATAACTTACGAATGCCATGTAAGTAATACCGTAAAGTGTTTCTGCTTATGTATCGATGTCCTAATGAAAATCAATGGATTGAAGGTCAAGAACTTTTGTTTAGGAACCTAGAAAATATTAGTAAGATTAGATCAAGATATACTAACATTACAATGTATAGCTGTAGGCCATGCACCTAGTGCAACCCCTGCTCATTGAAACTATGGTGCGGGATACAATGCTAAGTGATGATGGCATTCTGGGTGATGCAGTCGAGGCTTGGTTTGCTTGGCTTGTCATGCTAGAGGCCAATATTCAAAAGTGAAAGAGCAACTAGTCCAAAAGTGAGTAAAACACTGTACTACTTGACTCCACTTGGTAGCATACCACGCTCATCTGACTTACAGGGGTTCTAACGTAACTGATTAACAAGGTGAAGCTGCTGCTGAATGGCTGAAGGACGTTAATCCAGAGTATGTAGCACCATTGTTGGCTCTGTCAATTGAAGATTTAGACGTCTAACCAAGGTCAATGTTGGTAAAAAGTGACATCTCTGGTAAAAGTGTGACATCTCAACACATGCAAACTTCGTATCTGCCTTTTGTAAAATACTACTAACTCGCACTAAACTTCGAAATTGGCAAGGCAATGCACAACATTGAAGTTTGTCACTTGACTCTTCTATAAACACTGAAAAAAAGGACCAACGTTCTGACCGGTAGAAACTTGACAAATCTTCGAAATAACTGCTTGTTTAATAGTATTTTTTACCTACTTATAATTTACAATTAAAATTAATTGTATTTCAATTTTTGCATATGCATACTTTTTGTTTTACCTCATGGATGACCTATCAGCTAAGACTACTTCAAATATATCTGTAAAACAATGTAGCTACTAGCTAGTAGTTTCTCTTTAGCTAAATCGTCAGCCAGTTGTGTTGAACAGCAATATAGAAATAGTAGTAGTAGTAGTAGTAGGACAGGGGCGGGCTGAAAAGTCCATTCTAGCAGTATAACAGCAATATAGTAGTAGGACAGAACGGGCTGAAGAGTCTATTCTAGCAGTATAACAGCAATATAGTATTAGTGTAGTAGGACAGGTGTTATGTTAAAGGTTTCCAAGTTTTAATAATCGGGTAAATCAAGGTAGGAATGATCAAACATTGGTTTTATAATTGTATTTTTTTATAAAAAAGTGACAAGACAAAAGTTACTCTATCAATAGAGTACTGAATATAGATTTGTAATAACGGACACAGAGTAACAAAAGTGTAAATGAACAGCAGAAGAAATGTATTAGGTGTAAGCCGAGCGTAGAGTAGAGTAGGGGCCTACGCCCGAAGGCTTCAGCTGCTGGAGTAGTATCTGTCCGATAGCTGTGGCCGATGGCAAGTGTCTGTCTTCTGCCCTCTATCGTTCGGGGCTGCGCCCTCAATAATGTGGGAGGGCCATGTTCATGAATTTGAAGGGATCCTCCAATAAGGGAGACCATTCACCTTCTTGGGTCATCTAAGAGGCGGGGCGTCCTACTACCCCAACCTCATTGGTAAATATACAACAAAATCCGTTAAGTAATATACAGGCTCCTCCCATCTATTGTTTACCATATATGATACCCCTGAGCTAAACAGTGATATGGGATCTAGTCCCCCCTATTGCTGACACGGAGTTTTACAAGGTGCGCAAATGGCCCTCGACTCGTCAATGTCTCCTACGTTACACGATCCGCGAGGGACAACCTGTTTCTTTTCAAACAAACATTGGAGGGGAATTAAAAATATGGAAGGGAAGGCATTTTTTCGTGTAACTTAAGCTAGGGGTTAACAGCCCTAAGGCCTACACTGTTTCTAGGACACACTACGCACCTCCCTATGGTAATGTTCGGTTAGCCAAGCTTTACGAAATATGTGCCAGCGGAGGCCGATCATAACACAGGGAAGGGCTGAAGAGTCCATTCTAGCAGTATAACAGCAATATAGTAGTAGTGTGGTAGGACAGGGAAGGGCAGAAGAGTCCATTCTAGCAGTATAACAGCAATATAGTAGTGGTGTAGTAGGACAGGGACGGGCTGAAAAGTTCATTCTAGCAGTATAACAGCAATATAGTAGTAGTGTAGTATGACAGGGACGGACTGAAGAGTCCACTCTAGCACTATTTCAAAATTGAATTTGCTGTTCAACTGGCCCAGCTTAGATGAGGTGCCCATTGTTCATGGGGTGCCTGATGCTGAAGACTCCAACGGAGGTTGTTGCCACCTTGGCGGCAATAGTCCTAACGTCATATTTTCTTAACAATGGGATGGATTAGTCTCCCAGTGTTTGTTGAGGCGGTTTTTAAATGTGTTGAGGTTATTACTGTTAACCATATCAGGTGGTAAACGGTTCCAAATTGTTGGTATCTTGATGGGAAAGAAGTCCTCGTTCACTCATGTTCTAAATGGTTTATCTGCAGTTTCTGTCTATTATTTCTGTTCCTTGGGTTATAATCTCGGTCTAAGAGGCCCTCAGGGCTAGCTCTAGTAAATTTTCCAGTAAAACTCTAGGTCGAATCTCTCATACCGGATGGGCGACGGCGCGATGCTGCTCCTTGTAGTTTGAATATTGTCTGAACTGTTCATCATTCTCAGCCCTCCCCAGGCATCTGTTAGGTTCACGGCCGCACTGAGTCACGGCCCAACCGGGGGGGTGAACACCCTTATTTCCCTTCATACTCTCCTCTTCTTCACCCTTTACTATATCTCTTTTTCTTCCCCATCCTGATTTGCTTAACTTTTT
Organism: Gammarus roeselii; assembly: GCA_016164225.1. NCBI lineage: Eukaryota > Metazoa > Arthropoda > Malacostraca > Amphipoda > Gammaridae > Gammarus > Gammarus roeselii. The sequence goes on from SDVV010019736.1 coordinate 5,461, forward strand.
ATTTACCTCATTTGCATCTCACGTTTTGTTCGAATTTCCTTCAACTTTTCTCAGACTCCTTCTTAACAACTCTCCTAATAGTCGTTGCGCACAAACACACACACATACATTTAGACACGCACACTCAAACATACACATACCGGTTCTAACTATTCCCCTTTCGGGTGGCAAATGACAGCCAAGTTGCGCTTTTTCTTTCATGCAACCTATTTCTACGATTATTCCTTCTTCTTTCCATTCTTGCTGTTCTCATGCGTAAAATTTCCTACACCTAGTGTAGATCTCATGCATGGGATCCCCGTTTTCTGTCTTTTCTTCATCGTCCCTCTCAGCAGGTGTTGGAGCGTGTAGCTCGGCACCTTGAGGACTACTGCGGATCTTAGGGGTTCTGAAGCAGGGTAGGTAGTGTGTTATTCCTCCTTACTGCCATCCGGGGAGTGCTGGGACCATATAGCCTCAGCACCTTGAAAATTCCTGTACCTCTTGTGGCACTCGTACATACCATGACGTTCGCCGCGTAAAGGACTTTGACTTTGCGCAGCAGTAAACCTTACTCAAACATTAAAAGAAGAATAAAAATAAAGACTAACATGATGCAGCACTATTTGCTGGTTTGACATTCGGCGCCAGAAGGACGATGACTCCAGTCCGCTGGAAAACCTCGTCACTCTAATCTAATCTAATCATCCTTCTCAGCATCACGAAGGAACGCCACGAGGTCATACTTGAAGGTCAAGCCTCTAATGGCACTTGGCTCGAGTACGAGTTCAAGTGCAAGCCGGGCAACCTAGACCGCCGACCCTGCATCATCTCGCCCTACCACTACCGCCTCGACTGGTTGATGTGGTTTGCTGCCATGCAGGTCAGTGTTCCTGTGAGTCACAGCTCAGCAAGTAGGTAAAATCTCCAGCTGGTTTGCTCTGACACAGCTTATGGATTTGAGTCACCTGTCAGTTCCTTTGTATAGACGAATTCTGAGACTTTCTTTGAGTTTCAAAACCCATCTAATGTTAGCTTTATTAGCTTTCGACTTTACCGCATAACCTTTAAGGGTTATCCCTCTAATGGAAAATCTTGAGTTGGTGTTAGAAGTACATTCAGATACAAACACAGACACTTGGCCGAAATCCTCCAGCAAGGGGGGTGGCCGAGGACAAGGCAAACCTCACACTCTCATACAATCACACTCGCACACCTTAGCCCTTTGCGCAAAAGAGTCCGGCCGGGAGCCCCGCAACACACCCTCCGGGTCATGAGTGCGGTTCGAGGTCAGTGTCGGCAGCAGGGCCCGGCAGTGTGACTGGTTTACCCCTTCCGCGTTATGATGACCGCCCCCCCCCCCCCCCCCCCCCCCCCCCCCCCCCCCCCCCCCCCCCCACCGCCCACGACCATCCCGTCTCAACGATGTGCCTAGGGCGAGAACGCACATCAGGGCAGCGTCAAACTCATCCGTTCACAATCATTCTCCACTCACGCCTATCCAGTGCACGCTCTCTCGCTACCTTCACACTCAGGTCTCTACTTCCTAACCCCTGCTTCACACCATCCATCCACCCAAACTTCGGTCTCCCTCTAGGCCTACGTCCATCCTCACCACGTCCCCGAACTATCTCAGAACACGCGAATTAACTCTGCCCTTCAACTCCTTCACCATCCCCGTTCTGATTTGAACCAGGTCGTTTGTGAACCTGTCTCTCAGCGACACTCCAGCCAGGCTCCTCTAACACTTCATCTCGAAAATATTAAACCTTCTTCTCTCCTCTGCTCTCACCTCCCAAGTCTCAGCTCCGTACAGCACAGTTGGGACAACGACACCCTCATACAGCCCTCTCTTTGCTTCCATCCCCAACGTCCTGCAGCTCAGTACGCTCTTCAGTGCACCCAACACTTTACAATCCTCCTTCACCTCAGTTTCCATTAGTTCAGTCTTCTCCACATGGGAGCCCAGATACTTGAAACACTGAACTTCTTTCAACAACTCTCCACCTCTCTTCCCCCTCCCACTCTTTTGTTCCCCTTCCATCTAAGCTCCACTCGCAATCTCCCCTCCACCAGCAGATGATCAGACACTTCTTCTATCTCTCCTCTCAACACCCGCACATCCAACAGCCTCCACACCACTCTCCTCCAAAGCAGCACAAAATCCATCAGCACTCTCTCCACCGCTTCACCATAGGCCATCCTTACCCATGAGTACTTGTGGATATCTCGCTTCTCGAACAGGCTGTTTCCGACTGCCAGCTTTTGCTCCATGCATAAACCTATGAGATTTTCTCCACTGTCATTCCTACCAGGAACGTCACACCTCCCTATCACATTATCCACTACTGTCTCTCAATACACTCGTTCATAAATTGCTCCCTCTACTCCTCTCTCGTCATGCTACCAGGTCCGTACGCACTCACTTATACCCGTTTTTCTACGCCATACTTTACTTCCACCCACATCAATCTTGAGGACACATCTTTCCACTCAGTAACGCTACTAACCAGTCGATCACTCAGTAGCAACACCACACCTTCTCGTGCCCAACCTTCATCTACACCTGACTTTCTTCCACTTACTACTCCAAACTCACATTTGCCCTTCCCCCTCAACTTGGTCTCACTCAGCGCCAACACATCCAACTTCTTCCTCACAAACATATCGCCCATCTCTCGCCTCTTTGCTTAATTCATACTACAACCTCGCACATTCAGCGATGCTAACAATAGGGTTCGGAGAGGCGTGAGTCTTTCTTCTCCCCGCTCGTCTTGCCGTCTTTTAGGGAGAAATTTTACAGAGGAGGGGATTCCCAGCCCCCTCTCCCTGCCCCTTATTAGTCGCCCCTTACGATACACAGGGGTTGAGGTAGCAGTATTCTAAGCTCCGGCTACAGGGCTCCTCTTTCAGTCGCCTTCTACAACATGCAGGGGTTACGGTAGCAGTATTCTAACACCCTCGCTCTGGGGTACATATACTAGGCCGAATCTACCTGAAAGAACGCGGCCGATGGCAAGGCGCAGCTCAAACTCCTCTCATACGTTCACACGCCCAAATTGTTAGTCCGTGATCAATGTTAGCAGCAGGTCACAGGAGTGTTCACTGGTTTACCACTGCTGCGTCATAGTAACCAGGCCTTCTCCCACCCACGACATCCCGTTTCTCAACGAAACGCTAAGGGCGAAAAAAAACTCATGACAGCGTTAGAATTCATTCATTCATAACCCATCTTCGCTCACGTCATTCATTTCACGCTTTTGCGTTTTATCCTCTTTTTATGTTTCTCCTTCCTAACGCCTGCTCCACACCATATATCCACCCAAATTCGGTTTAATACGAGACTTACGTCCAGTCACCTCCGCTCTCATCACCCTCTTCACCAACCTCCCATCCTCATCATGCTTCCGCACCATCTCAGAACAAGTGAATCTACTCTGTCCTCCAATTTACTCACCATTTCCGACAAATTTAATTATTTTTTTGTTACGTGTTCTTTTGAATAGTTTTTTATTCACTATTGTAATTTATATTAACCCTTGCAGGACCGTATCGCCATACATGGTTTTCTCAGTTAACTTTTTTACTATCAGGCGCACTTCTTGCAAATGCCGTTCTTTTGAGCAATATGGAAGTTTTATAGGGTTAAAATTACGTGCTGTGGAGTCCAGAAAACACTTTTTGGAATGCAATTTTTTCCCTAATTTTGGACTAGATCAAATAAAATTGATTAGCTTCAAAACTATTAGTCGTACAGAGCTATCAAACACATCACTGAATTTGTAGTGAAATAGCGCTTCGTTTGGGACTGTTCTTTTTGATCTGATTAGGCATTTATACCACATCATCGACATTTTCGATCGAAAAGATAGATTTTTTAAAATCGTGAATCAGGAATTTGAATCAAAACTACTAACTTGACGCAAAAACTCTTGTTGAATCAATTGTAACTTGTTTTCTTACGAATAAAGCGGAACAAACCACATTATTCCAACTACTATAGTAATCAAGCTACATGCAAAGGCGCAAACAATATATTCGAAAGTGTACCAATTTGTAACTGAAATTTCATATTATACTACGTTTTCGCCACTATTTCAAAAACTAAAAAAAAAATACTAAAACTTCATATATTTTTGCGCCTCAGGTCATTCCCCATCGAACCAATACTATTCTAGCCTTGAAAAATAATATTTAGGGCACTTACAAGCTATTAGGGCTAAAAAAATGTTTAAATTGCTACATATTATCGCTAAAAATTTCAATAAAATCTCATCGAAATTTTTGGTGATTATTTTCTAATTTTATATCAACTTATTGATTTATTAGAGCATTGAAACAAATATTATTACCATTTACATAAGTTTAGGCTTGAAAATTCAATAAAATGCCTGTCACATTATTCCCTATCTTTCATTGACACTCTCTAAGTCAACTTTGCAGGAAAAAAAAAATCGAACTGTTTGCTTCCAATATCGTGTTCTATATGCCCACCCAGCACGTATTTACAAAAAAATCCGGTCCTGCGAGGATTAACAACGAGGAACATTATTTTGAACCATGCATTTACAGTAACATTCTCATGACAAGTCTCTTGACTAATCTAGCGAGCAATTTGGTGCCCGAGATGATAGATGAATGTGTCAAAAGTGCTGCCATTTCACTAATTCCATATGTAGCTATGATAAGGAAACTCACACAGATTGCATTTAATAATATAATTTATTCAACCTTTTATTGAAATTATTTTTTTTGACCTATTATTTACAGCTACACTCCTCTTGGCTTATAATGTCCAGCGCACCTCTCACTCCTTTCGTACACTCACACTCGCACAATTTAGCCTCTTTGCGCTATAGAGTCCGTCCGGGAGACCCCGCAACACACCCTCTGGGTCGTGAGTGCGGTCCGAGGTCAGTGTCGGCAACAGGGCCGAACAGTGTGACTGGTTTACCCCAGCCGCGTCATGATGACACCTCCCCTCCCCGCCCACGACCATCCCGTCTCTCAACGAAATGCCAAGGGCGAGAAAGCACATCAGGGCAGCGTCAAAAATCATTCATTCATTCATTCATTCATTCACACTCTCGCTACCTCCACACTTAAGTCTCTCTTTCCTAACGCTTGCTTCATACCATCCATCCACCCAAACTTAGGTCTCCCTCTAGGCCCACGTCCACTCGCCTCTCTTTGTCACCCGCGAAGGACTGACCGAATGACAAAGAGAGGCCCACGTTTACTCACGCTCTCTTTGTCATCCATGAAGGCCTGAACGAAAAGAAGCCAGCCAAACTAACCCTGGTGTGCGCTATCGACATTAGTAAGGCCTTCGACACAGTTCCAAGACACGTTCTCATAAGCAAAATACTCAACACCCACATCCATCCAAATTATTAGAAGTGGCTTGCTAATTTCCTCTCCGGTAGACATGCACACACTGTCTACAACAACAAGCCTTCGCAAATTCGCAACGTCCGCAATGGTGTCCCACAGGGATTCGTGCTATCGCCTTCCCTTTTCAATGCCTTTATGCACGACCTGCCCATTCCAACAGAACCCAACACCCACATCAGCTCATACGCGGACGACTTCACAATAATTACACAACACCACAAACACGAGACCGCAGCTGCACACCTCCAGCAGTATCTGAACTCCCTTGCAGTCTGGCTGCTGGACAACAGAATGAAGGTATCCGCAAGCAAGTCGTCTCTCATACTTTTGACCCAGGATAACAGTGAACACAGCATCCACCCCCATGACACGCTCAACAACACTCCAATACAACACAGCCCCGCTACAACCATCCTTGAAGTAACTTATGATACAGATACCGACACTAGGCCGCATCCCCCAGAAAGGGGTGGCCTTTCTGGGGGATGCGGCCTGGAGGAGCCACGGCCGGCGCAAAGCCCGAGGCCCGGGAACCCACCGACGTGTAATACAAATGATGACTTATGACTCGGGGATGACATTTAAACCTCACATAGCCAACATTGGCACCAAAACCAGACTTAGACTGAACGTGTCACGGGTACTCACTACATCCTAATACGGTCACTCCAAGGAATCAATTGCCACACTTTACAAACAATCCATCAGGCCCGTTATCTCCTATGCAAACACCGCTTGGTCCTCGGACCTTGCACCCACACAAATTAACTCCCTGCAAAGGATTCAGAACACGGCCTTGCGCATCGCAACGGGCTGCGCACAGACTACTCCCATTCCGTACTTGCATGAAGAAACCAAAGTTCTCCCTCTCAAGCATCATCTTGATATGAGAGGGACCCAATTCTTGAACATGATCTCAGACCTGGAACACCCCTGCCACAACCTTCTTAAACCTCGTCCAACCAACCGACACCTACATAACACACCGGCAACACACATCGGTTCCCTGTATACGACCATTCCTAAACCTACAGATAACACACCTATTCACAAACAGATACACACACACTTCACATCTCTTGCATTAGATGAACACAGAGTCAACACGATCTTGCAGAGCCACCCGCCTGGAGTGGACGTGGAGGAGTTGGGGCTGCCCAGGGGTGACAGGGACACCTGTCGAGGCTGCGGTGCGAGCACTACTTGACCCTACAGTCACACCAGCATAGACTGGGAAATGTCCCTTCCGATCTCTGCTAGCGGTGCCGGGGTTCACCCGATTCGGTCAAGCACGTCATGACGTCGTGCCCAACCATCGCACCCGGCAGGCTCCACCATAACATCACGTCAGTGCGTGGTATATGGGGGCGCCCGCCCGACAGCATCAACTACCTTAGTGGTGCAGGCCTAATATAGGGCCTGTCACCAGCTGTAGCACTCCCAACACACGCACACGTCGGTGGGTTCCCGGGCCTTTGGCTTTGCGCCGGCCGTGGCTCCTCCATCGCAGGGGAAGTTGGGGTTGAGCAACATCAACAACAATCCACTCGCCTCTACTGCAACACCTTTTTCACCCATCTCCCTTCGTCCATTCTCACCATTTGCCCCTTAATCTTACTTACCGATAAACTCCTCCATCCCGGAGGACCACTGTTTCCTTTGCTCACTCTGAGGAGGACACATTTGTGACTTCTCCCTATATCCCTATAAACAGTAGTGACCTAAGCATGCCGAGAGTAGAAACAATTCCGGAGACTGAGGATGATTTGTCGATGACCTGATGCAGCGCTGGCTGCTGGTTTGGCGTTCGGTGCCAGAAGGACATTGACTCCAGTGCACTAGAAAGCCTTGACACTCTAATCCCTAATCTCACCAATAGCCCGTACCATCTCAGAACACGGGCACTCACTACTGTAGCCTTGTAGCCGGGGCTTAGCCTTGTAGCCGGGGCTTTAGAATCTTGCTACCGTATCCACCACGTGTCGTAGAAGGCGACTAAAAGGGCACCCCGTAGCCGGGAGTAGAATCGTGCTACCGTAACCCCTGCGGGTCATAAAAGGCGACCAAGAGGGGCGGAGCGAAGGGGCTTGGAATCCCGTTCTCTGTAGAACCTTTCCTCAAAGACGGCAAGACGAGCTGGGGGAGGAGAGGATCACGCCTCTCCGAACCCTATTGTTAGGGTTGCTGAATGTGTGTGGCTGTAATACCCCGGATAACAGTGAACACAGCATCCACCCCCATGACACGCACCATCCACCCCCATGACAAGCGGGGGGAGGAGAGGCACACGCCTCTCCAAACCCTATTGTTAGGGTCGCTGAATGTGCGTGGCTGTAGTACGAGTGATGTAAAGAGGAGGGAGATTGGCGAGATGTTTGTGAGGAGGAAGTTAGATGTGTTGGCGCTGAGTGAGACGAAGTTGAAAGGTAAGGGCAAATGTGAGTTAGGTGTTGTAAGTGGAAGAAAGTCTGGTGTGGAGGAAGGTAGGGCACGAGAAGGTGTGGTCTTGATGTTGAGTGATCGGTTGGCTAGTAGCGCTACCGAATGGGAGGAGGTGTCCCCAAGATTGATGTGGGTGAAAGTTAAGTTAGGCGTAGAAAGATGGGCATTTGTGAGTGCTTACGGACCTGG
>SDVV010019737.1:0-13464 GCA_016164225.1 Gammarus roeselii
GCTAGTATAGGGAGGGGCTGGGAGCTATTGTTGGGGACGGAGCTAGTGTAGGGAGGGACTGGGAGCTATTGTTGGGGGTCGGGGCTAGTGTAGGGAGGGACTGGGAGCTATTGTTGGGGGTCGGGGCTAGTGTAGGGAGGGACTGGGAGCGATTGTTGGGGGTCGGGGCTAGTGTAGGGAGGGACTGGGAGCTATTGTTGGGGTCAGGGCTAGTGTAGGGAGGGGCTGGGAGCTATTGTTGGGGGTCGGGGCTAGTATAGGGAGGGGTTGAGAGCCGTTGTTGGAGCGGTTGTTGGGAGCTGTTTTTGAGGATTGAGACCTGTTTGAGGAAGCTATAGTTTTGTATTAGACCTGTTGTTGGGGGTTGGACGATGGTGTTAGTTGATGTTGTTGGGGGCTTTGTTGGAAGCTGCTACTGTGAGCATGTGTATGGGGGGCAGTTGTTGGGGGGAAGTTGTTGGGGGGCAGTTGTCGGTGGGCTAATGTTGGTGTCTGTTGTTGACGCTGTTGTAATGGGTTATTGATGGGGCTGTTATTGTGGGATGTTCTTGGTAGCTATTGTGGGGGGCTATTGTTGGGGGGTGTTCTTGGTGGCTATTGTTGGGGTTTGAGAACTGTTGCTGGGGCTGTTGATGGGGGTTGGGGCAGTTGTTGAGGAGTGACGATTTGAGCTGATCACTTTTACTCTAACTTAAGAGTTGTATTCGATTTCAACTTCCATGTAAAGATATTCATGTATTTAAGTGCTTATGTACATAAATCCACTTCATCGTCTTATTAGAGAAAATGCAATTGTTATTTGCAAAAATAAATTTATACACGATCTCATTATAATGGTCTTAGAATCAAAATGTGAAAATAAAATTTTGAGCTAATGGCACCTTGAGCTCGCGTATGGCTAATGGCGAAAGTATGGACCAGAAGGTGAGTTGCATAAGAAATGGATGGTGTTGAGAGCACTGAAGGGTTTTGTGTGGTGCAGAACATTGAAGATGGAAGTCTGGAGATCTTTGAATGGGAGGGGGTTTCCTGACTGTGCTTTATGGGCAGAGAAGTGGGCAGTGAGAGCGGTTGAGAAAACGTGTTTGAACGTTTCAGAGAAGAAATGAGGTGGCATCACGGATGAATAAGATCAGCAAAGAGAATGCGTGAAATAGAAGAGGGGTTATGAAAGAACTGTCTGTTCCAGTAGATACTCCCGTTCTCATGTGGTTCGAATACATGGAGAGAGTGGATGAGGAGAGATTGATGAAAAAGGGGTGAATGGCGAGTGATAGGAAGAAAACTTAGGTAACTACAAAAATATGGTTGAATGACAAAATATGTTCAGAGGACATTAGAGAGCGTGCAAAGATCTGAGTAAGTTGAGAATGATCATGTCCAAACGAGTCTGTCGCAGCCCTGGAGAGCTTCCCCGTTCTTTGCTGGCTTACATGCGAGACCGACTCGCTTGGGCAGAAGGTGGGCTTGGTATCTCTGGTATTATGAAGTTTATTACCTAACGCTGTCAGGTTCCGTTGCAGGAACCGGTCTCCGAGTGAGCCGCCGGCTCTTAGCCAGTACAGTACCGGATTAATTTAATTAGTTTCAGTGTGAGGACTGTCCCTCCGGCCTCCATTGGGCTTGTGCAAGGAGGCTGTGTATCAATGTCTACGTCTATATTTGGATGTATGCAATTCAGAGATGGTGGCAGAGGTAACTGCCTAGAAGTTATAACTGGCGATCCCCGTTGTCAACATACACGTAGTTGAAACGATTGTAATTAGGGACAACGTCTCTCATGTGTTGCGTGATGAAACTGAATCTGTGGAATTTATAATGCGGCAGGCTATAAACTAGACCAAGATCTCCAGTTTCTTGCTTAATCCATATTCACTGCTCTGTCGTTTGATGCGGGTCCCTTCGCCAGATGGCAGCACTTGATGCTTTTCTGGATTCAATCATAACTTTTTTCGTAAGTTCCCCTAACAACGGCAGATCTAACATATTATTGCTATGGCACATAATACTGGGGTCGACCCGTGTTTTGGTTGCTATATAAAATGTCTGCCATTCTAGATGGGACGTCATCCAAGTTGCCCGTATTACGGGCAGTTGTGCTTCCAATCTAAACCTGAAATCAGTATTGGACGTGTTTCGTACTGTCAATATAATTCAACTATACTTTTTTCTACAGAAATTTGGGCGGTTACATTTACAAATGGCGTCGACTATTAACCAAGCAACTGTTCGTTAAAGGTCAACTTTCGTCGCTTTTTTATCGCATAGGAACATTTGTTCGATCACCATAAGTTGCGTGGCTTAGGGACAAATTCATATATTTGTTTGTTATTTTTATACATTGATAATTTGATATAAGTGTCATGTAATCTGCTACGTGGTGGCATATGGTCTCAAACCACCCACCCTAGGTTACAATAAAAGTATTTCTTGGAAAACTCAATCATGTTAAGAAGAGGAGAATGAAGGCTTCTAATAATGATTCATGTTATTTTTAGGGATTGTATGATAAATATTTCGATATGATTGGATATTGAATGGGATGTTTTAAAAAGAATTAGCAAGGTTTAAAAAATTGAATCAATCGCAAAAAAAAAATGAAATCTCACATTATTAGTATTAGGTTTTTCTATAATTATGTCAGATGTCAGGAATTATTTATTATATCAAAGATTAATGTTTGTATGTTAATTTCGAAGTAATTACCAAACTTAAATGTGGATGCAACTATCATGGACCATGTGAGGTCATCTTTGTGCCTGCAAGCGCAACCCTGGTAAACGCTTTGCCAGGACTAATGTTGCAGTATGAAAAATAGGACCATTCCCTCAATAGTGGATCTTATAACCAACTTCTAATTAGCTATTGATGACCGTTTTATTATTAAATAGGTAGATACAAATCCTAATACCGCACTGTTCATAATAGAACACATAAATATGGTGTTCATGGCAGTGCGCAAATTTGTTTTGAGTCTCTGTTTGGTTACTCAAGTTCTTTAGCTATTCGATATTGACAAATCTATGTATTAAATAAACTTTTATAAGTAACAAGTTAAATAGTATCTATTTGAATTAGAAATGGACTGGTTATTTTATATACTTTATTTTAAACATAATTTTTTCCTAACGAAAGAAAATTTCATAATGAAAAGTTATTTCCGTCGGTCAAGCGAGGTGGCGTCAACTCCACCCCTGTCCGAGAGGTGGCGTCATCCCCGTCACGTTTGGTTCCGCGGTTAAATATGAAAGTGCGAATCGTATTGCAGTATATTGATTTTACTGTTACAAGCAAGATAGTGACCATCAACTTTCCTGACAAATAACAAGTGAGACTCTTAGGAGTGGGTTTGTGATTGAACACTATTGTAAATACTGAAATGAAACTGTCATCAATGGAAGTGCAGTTTGAGACTGTCTTGGGGAAGGGTCGGTAAGTCTTTACTCTTACACTCTGGTACATCATGTGTCTGTTCCGTGGATCTGTATACTTTGCTGATTGAGTGTGTTATGGAACTTACTTGAAACGAGCCCTCATGAGAAAAAATGCTACTCACATTCTACGTTTGAGTCGTTAATATTTTTTAATTTGCGATTTAGTAGAAGGAATCAGATGCTGTCTTTACATTATATGCAGTGAAACATCGTTAGTTTTCACGTACAATTAAGCTATTTTGCAATGAATTTCATCCCTCGTCCATTACGGGAAGAATTGTACGTTTCTCTTAACGTTTCCTGCCCTAAGTTCCTGCACCATTACGGGACCTTTCAATGCATCGATTATTTGTTTCCCTTTAGGATTATCTATCTGTTCGCTGCTCTATGAATGATAGAGGAAATAACATTTGTTAAAGGATTCTCTGAATATCAAACATTCCTGATAATAGATTATAGACGTAAGAAATAGTTGCAAGCAGAGTGTATTTCATACATCTAATAATTCGCATCGTTTTAAGCTATGTGTTATGTGTTCAAGATGTTTCTGTTTTATTTTCAGGGAAACAGGTGATTTGCCAAGTTTGTTACCCATTAAAAGAACCATATGCTGTGCCGTACTCTTCAATAGCCTTGGATTAGATGATCTGACGCGGTGTGTTGTTTCACCTTGTTATCAACGCGCTACTCAATTCGAACTGTTGTTCTAAGGGAAGATAAAGTTGCTGAAACGCTCTTCATATAATTTTCCTAATCCTCGTGCAGTTAACTTAGTGTATACTTTGAGACATTACTGTTAAGGCCACACTGACACAACATCGGGGTTACTGTTACTGTCACAGCGGGTGCACGTATTGACATCGTGTTCAGCCAAGCCCTGTCGACCAACTCTCGAGATGAAGGTGACCATCGTCTTATTGACGTTACTTCAAGCAGTTTTTACTTCCAACCCAATCTCAAGCAGCGGAAACAGTACCGCTGAGGGACGTGATGGACATAACAGCACACGCTACGAAAGCCACAACATCAGCAACAACAATTACACTGCGCGGGAGGAGGACTCACTCGATACTGTGAAAGGTGAGTATAAAAAATTGACGACCATTTCTTTTTCTACAAGCAACACATATAGCGTTTGGTTTATTATTACATAATTTGCTAGATATCATGATATAATAAATAATTAGGTATACGTGTCCCCTACTTTTCAGCTTATAGTCTGGAAAATGACAGACTGAATGAAATGTTTCCATTGTTTGCTAAAGCTTCTCTCGGTTGTTTACTGAAGAGGCTTATAATGATGAATGTATTTGTTTGGCAAGAGGCGCAAGCAAGGAGGATTCAACACTAGATGATAGGTTCAAACTGAACGAATATAGAATAAATTGATGTGGAACGCTTAGTTAACAAATGACATTTCATTCACGAATTCCTTTTCTGGAGCACAGTGAGCAGTTTCATTGGATCCTATCATCATCATTGGATCCTATCATCATCAGTCAAATCTTTATCCTGATTACGAAGGGAAAGGAATCTGACGTCGATTAGCTATTTTTAATCCAACATTGTTTGAATGACCAGACTAAGAGAAATCTTGCTAGTAAAATTTGTACAGCTTTTCTGGTCTTTCCCTGCTACTAATTTACTGCGCGATTCGATAGGATAAATGTTAATTGCAAGCATTCACGGAAAACCTACGAATATGCAATGATAGTGATTGCTGAGAGAACGAAGAAGTGTCAAATTTTTTGACGTAGTCACATGTGTTTTAGCTACCATCTTGACGTGGGGACGTATACAACTCTGAACGTCGTAATAGTATTTTTAATTGTTTTAAAAATGATGTATTTTTTTACTATTTTCAGGAACTGAACGGATATATTTTGTACAGAGAGAATCACCGAAAGTTATTGAAGAGATATCAACTGAAACATCATCAGCGGAACATTTATACACTTTGCCAGCCTCTTCTAAAAGATCGACACAAACTCCGGTTTTGACAATGAGTGTTAATAAACCACTTCAGCTCACATCATCAAATGATCTCCAGTCGGCCTTGCCGATTAAGCTCTCAAAGAGTCCTCTATCAAGTCAGGCAGGATCGAGACAATATCAATACACTACTGCAGCACTGGCAATTCGAGATTATCCCAGTAATATCTCTAGTATGCAAATGTCCCTCACATCAGATAAACCATATATCGCGTCTTCATTGAGTACAGAACTGCTTCCATCAATTGTGAATCAATCTAGCTTCTCTACATCATTTATTACACCTATATTGTCGATATCAGCAAGGAGACTTTATCCCAAAAACAATACTTCTGATGAACATAGGAGACTTTATCCCATAACTAATACTTCAGATGAACATAATTTATCCCTTCCTAAGTTCGTGCAAACAATAATAACACCGTCAACCAAACCACTACCGGGAACTGTCCACATACACAGTGAAAGTAAAGGTGAAGCTGAAATTACCAGAACGTCAGGTGCAACGAATTCACATAGTACTTTAAACAAGAAATTTCCTAGGCGCATTTTTGAACAGAGATTGGATTTAATGAAAGATGAGTCTGATGTGCAACTAATTGAAACATCTTTGCGTGTATTGAAAAATCATCAGCCCGCTTCGAGTACGTTGGCCGTTTTTAAGACATCAAAGTATGAAATGATGAATGATGAACCTAGCGTAGTTGGTGTTTCTCCTCACCAAGATGATGAAGAGGAACATATTCGGGAACGCTTTTTGCAAATTGAATCCCCAAGGCTCGTTCACACTCCTATAGTTGAGACACGAGGGAAAAAAAGTCATGATAATAATCACAAGAAAACTAGCAATCCAAAAATTAATTTATTTGCGAATACTCCTAGTAAAGTAATTATAAAAGATACAAGTTTGGATGCTCTTTCAATAAAAAATTCAGAAAATGTATCAAATCCCTTGCAAGAAAAGGCATCTAAGATAAACATGGGCTCAACAAAACCGAACGAAATTACAGTAAAAGACCGACCAAATTTCAGTTTAACAGATGCCGTTCCATCAAAGTTTAAAAATCTCGTCGGACAGATTGAAAAACGTAGAACTGAACAAGACTTGCAAACAAAGCGTATTGAAATCATATCGCTGAAGAAATCTACTGTTTTCAAAGATATTGTACCTCAAAACGTAATTCCTACCGAAACAGCGGTTCTAAAGTTGGATACAAATTCGAGTAAATTGATTGGATACTCTGATGACCCATTCCACGTGTCTGATGTGCTCGATGGTCAATCCAGAAGTGTGGAAATTTTACATGACGAAGAAAAGGTTGATGCCGAAAACCCTCTTATTCATTATATACAGAACAGGAGAACAAGTATCCACAAACGGACAGGAAGCCTGGACGTCAATAGCAACCATGACTCTGGCGCTACGGCAAATTTCAACGAGAAGCTTGATGACCAGCCCAATAGCGAAAATGCTTCTGATCAGCAAGGAATCATCATTGGCGATCCATTTGTATCTTTGGGGAGGATTGATTCACCAAGTGCAAGCCGTGCCGGCAGCCAGAACTCCAGTGACATGTTGACATTCACCGACATCGACGATAAGCAGAATGCATCACTTCTGATAGGCGGGATTTTGGCACTCCCTGTAGCTGAATTTCGTGGGGTGGAAAGTGGCCCAGAAAAACCCATCATCGATGACACGTCCATAATAGTGAACCATTTAGAAGACAACTACGTAGATCCTCTACTGTTGCCTGAGAAACTTCCTCTTCCTGTTGATAATTTACCTGATATCTTTCCGGCAACTTCAACAAATAGAAGTACATCGACAAATATGAACAAGAACAGTGATTACCTGATGAACAGCTCCGAAATCATACATCACGATGGCATTACCTATATAAGAAAGAATTTCCTTATTATGCCTATCAACAACAACTCCATTTACAATTCGAATTATTTCCGCATCACACCGGTAGCAGATATTGCTACTACAACAGAAACATCTCTTCTGAACAAGAGGGTTTCAATATATCAGGAGATTGCAGGTACGATGCACATTGATTCCAGTATTGATGATACCCTGGACATTGATGAGCCCATCTCCCCAGCCACGGAAGACGACGGGGACGAGATTTACCTACCCAAGGCGAACACCTCTGCCATCAATCTGGTGGACCCTGCGGTGAAATTGAACACAGATAACAGTCTTAACAACAACACAGCAAGCAGAGGCGTTAAATTACAGGCAAACAGTTCTGAAACTCTTGCGGGAAGAGTTGCAGTCGCGGCGAATGGTCAGGGCGAAGCGAGTCACCAGCAGACACCGCCTGGTGTTTCGGTGAAGCATCGCGTACGGTCGCGTCGGGAAAGGCACTACAGCTTCGTTCTCAAGCAGAAAGGTGTGTTCATAAACTTAGCATAAACTATGCATAGACATACAATCGTTACTGTTTTTGAGTGGAAAAGGGAAAGTGGCATTACGTAAGTGGCATTACGGAAGGGGGCTAATCTTCCCTCCCATGCACAGAGGGATGAGAAATGTTTACCTGCCATTTACGTAAATTCCCGTCAGGTAGGATCAGAACCAAGCCATACTACAATAATCTAAGCTATTTTAAGTATCTACCCTCTAATGCTAAAATAAATTCTGTCGTACTCATATGTAAAGTTGCCTAGAAATGTGTCATTTTAAACACCGCTCCTAAGAATGGAAAATGTGACAAATATAATATGAAACTCCAATCAGTGACCCCTCATCTGCGAGGGTAGAAACAAATCTGTTGCCCACTCGTCCGTAACTGTTGAGTGAGGATCAGGGCCGTTGTTGCCTTTGCTTTGAGACCAGTTAACTAGGATCTTTAGTATAATATTTCCTACCTGAGATTTCCATACAGGTTCTAAATTCAAGCATCTGCAGTGTAATTCATCAATCATTTCAGGGATAAATACACCCACATATGATAATGGATTCACTTTACCATCATTTGCATACAACGACGAAACTTATCCGCGGTTATTTAACCTTTGTTTAGTTTTCCTGTAGCACAAACCAGTGCTTTCAATCCCATTTTAAAAATGTTTTATTATATTCTGAGGTACGGCACTCGGAAGTTTAAATGACTTACTCCTCGTTGTTATATAATCAGTTTGATTTTTACAATCTATGCTGAGTTGGGGCGGCTGAAGTAGACGACATTCGTCTCAGTCGCTCGTTGTATTTACAATTTTTGCCGATTTGAGACCACTCAAGTAGATGACATTCGTCTCAACCACTCGCTGTATACGTTCCAGAGGAGCTGATGTCTTCCCTTCTGGACCAGTCCGCGGACCCCTGCCAGGACTTCTACCAGTACGCCTGCGGTGGCTGGACTAACCGGTTTACGCTTCGACCTGATCAGGTGACACAGCTGTCTTTTATTATCATTATTATACAAGCAATTATGAGTGATTATTATTGCTATTATTTCCTGACATGACACCTGTGAGGGCTAGGCAAATCGGTTCATATTTTGGCCTGCGCCCCAGCAGATCCCGATTCAGAGTGTCTGTTTGTGTAAAACGTCGAACCAAACGTGTTTATACTTTCGTCAGAGGGTCCCTCTTTTCTTCAGTATCATTTGTTCACCCTCTCACTATAATACAAGGTTATTATGGTTTTAGATTCCTACTGATCATTTTGGAACGTTTTTTTACAGGATCAATTGTAGCTTTTCATTTTCCTTCTGCTCTAAAATCCTATAACATCAACTGTAGACGTCTCGTATCTCCATCGCATGTTGATTCATACACCCATCTCGTACCTTTTTCGTGACTCGTATCTATTCTTTGTACCAGCCTCGTATCTCATTTTCTTTTCCTGCGCTGGAAACCGTAGTACAAAAGCACGCGTAGTCGATATCAATTCCCTGCTGCAAATTCAACAAGAGTTAAAAGAAGGGCACTGGGGACGGCTAAAATAACCATTATCAGTTTTCTGCTGCAACTTTAATAAGAGTTAAAAGAAATTCGCTGGGGACGGCTAAAATAACCATTATCAGTTCTCTGCTGCAACTTCAACAAGAGTTAGAAGAAGGGCGATGGGGACGGCTAAAATAACCATTATCAATTCCCTGCTGCAACTTCAACAAGAGTTAGAAGAAGGGCGCTGGGGACGGCTAAAATAACCATTATCAGTTCTCTGCTGCAACTTCAACAAGAGTTAGAAGAAGGGCGCTGGGGACGGCTAAAATAACCATTATCAGTTCTCTGCTGCAACTTCAACGAGAGTTGGAAGAAGGGCGCTGGGGACGGCTAAAATAACCATTATCAGTTCTCTGCTGCAAATTCAACAAGAGTTAGAAGAAGGGCGCTTTGGACGGCTAAAATAACCATTATCAGTTCTTTGCTGTAACTTCAACGAGAGTTAGAAGAACGGCGCTGGGGACGGCTAAAATAACCATTATCAGTTCTCTGCTGCAACTTCAACAAAAGTCAGAAGAAGGGCGCTGGGGACGGCTAAAATAACCATTATCAGCTCTCTGCTGCAACTTCAACGAGAGGTAAAAGAAGGGCGCTAGGGACGGCTAAAATAACCATTATCAGTTCTCTGCTGCAACTTCAACCAAGAGCTGAAGGAAGGTCAGTGGGGAAGGCTCACGTCGTCTATATCAGTTTTCTGTTGCAACATCCATCAGGAATCATCAGTGACGTCCCCAATAGATTAGTAGCTGTAGGAAGGTAACTGGAGAAAGCCCGTATAGTTTATATAAATTTTTCGTTACAACTTCAGCCTAGACTTGAAACAAAGTCACTGATGAAGGCTCACGTAGTCGATTTAGTTATCTGTGGACATTTCAACTAAGAGATAAAGGAAGGTCACGAGAAAAGCTTACAAATTTTTGCTGTTTATTCGACGTTCGGTGGCAATATCAACAGTGCTAAGTCAACTACAATTCGAGGCACTTGTATCGAGTATTTTGCCCACATTTTCATACAGAAATCGGACGAAGATATAATTTTTTTATTCAGAAATATAATTTACCCCATCGCTGTTCATCGATCAGGAGCACTTATTGGATTAGTCCTGCGAAGAAACGCTGCAATAATTACTGTTTCTGTAGATGGAAAATAAGTTCCCTTTTTTTGTTCCATGACTTAGAGAATAGCTTTATGTTCTTCACACAACTTACCGCTCATAAAGAAGCGTAAAAGTTATTGCCCTTAATAAAAAAGGACATGGATTCAACAACCCAAAATGAGCGTTATAGCTCCATAACAGAGAAACGCTCTCCCTTCATTCATGTCGATGCTTTGCAGAGCGACGTGGGATGGTTGGCAAAAGTGTTTTGGATCGCGTTGGGTGCGTGGCATGACAACGAGTTATGTTTCCTCTCTGTAACTGAACGGCAAACAGGTCTCTGTTACGGCGAGTCTCCTTACATTGTGTGTTCTGTTTCCTCTCTGTAACTGAACGGCAAACAGGTCTCTGTTACGGCGGGTCTTCTTACATTGTGTGTTCTGTTTCCTCTCTGTAACTGAACGGCAAACAGGTCTCTGTTACGACGGGTCTCCTTACATGGTGTGTTCGGTTTCCTCTCTGTAACTGAACGGCAAACAGGTCTCTGTTACGGCGGGTCTCCTTACACTGTGTGTTCTGTTTCCTCTCTGTAACTGAACGGCAAACAGGTCTCTGTTACGGCGAGTCTCCTTACATTGTGTGTTCTGTTTCCTCTCTGTAACTGAACGGCAAACAGGTCTCTGTTACGGCGAGTCTCCTTACATTGTGTGTTCTGTTTCCTCTCTGTAACTGAACGGCAAACAGGTCTCTGTTACGGCGAGTCTCCTTACATTGTGTGTTCTATTTCCTCTCTGTAACTGAACGGCAAACAGGTCTCTGTTACGGCGAGTCTACTTACATTGTGTGTTCTGTTTCCTCTCTGTAACTGAACGGTAAACAGGTCTCTGTTACGGCGGGTCTTCTTACATTGTGTGTTCTGTTTCCTCTCTGTAACTGAACGGCAAACAGGTCTCTGTTACGACGGGTCTCCTTACATGGTGTGTTCGGTTTCCTCTCTGTAACTGAACGGCAAACAGGTCTCTGTTACGGCGGGTCTCCTTACACTGTGTGTTCTGTTTCCTCTCTGTAACCGAACGGCAAACAGGTCTCTGTTACGGCGAGTCTCCTTACATTGTGTGTTCTGTTTCCTCTCTGTAACTGAACGGCAAACAGGTCTCTGTTACGGCGAGTCTCCTCACATTGTGTGTTCTGTTTCCTCTCTGTAACTGAACGGCAAACAGGTCTCTGTTACGGCGAGTCTCCTTACATTGTGTGTTCTGTTTCCTCCCTGTAACTGAACGGCAAACAGGTCTCTGTTACGGCGAGTCTCCTTACATGGTGTGAATTACATTATCATAGTATACGGTACATATCTGGAGTAACCATCAGCATCTTTATTTTGTTCCTTGTCAATGGGATAAAGACGAATATTTGGAAGCTACTAGATGTAATTTATTAATAAATCCTTATTATTGTCCGCCTCACTTGATACAGGTGCATAAATTTCAAATTCAAAGCACGATTCATGAGCTCGGTTGGTCTTTTCAAAATTCTTTCCGAAATAAACGATTTGGACTATTCTCATGCTTGCCCGCTGTTGCATGTTATCAGGTAACATTGCGTTCATTTTCTTTGCTAATGTTCTCTTGGAAAAAAAAGCTCCGCATCTTATTTTGTTAATGTAAAACAGGTTAAACAAACCAGTTTTGTAGATTACTGCGGAAACCTGTTCAATGCCATTTTTGATAAGCTCTGTTTATTGGCGTTTACAAATCTATGAGGAACGAGCACCATTTGAGACCTGTTTCTTGTCCTTAAAGGCTGTAGAAATCTATGAGGAACGAGCACCATTTGAGACCTGTTTCTTGTCCTTAAAGGCTGTAGACAACACCTTCGAGCGACTCCGTGATGACCTGGACTCTGTCCTTGTCTCCCTGTTGGAGGAGGAGTCACCCCCATCCGAGCCCCCCTACACCACACTTGCCAAGACGCTCTACAGGGGATGCATGGACGTCGGTCAGTGGAAACACTCATGTACTGAGTGTAACTTGTAAGCTATTAATGGCAACTATACGAGATTGTTGTAATCAACCTTTTTGGTGGCACTTGGCTCGATTGTCCCTCGCACGCACTCGCCATCAGAGAAAATGAATACGTGGCATATGAAGTTTTCTGTCTCAGCAGCACCGCAGAAAAATTGTACGTTGGTGTGTAGTTTGTCTACATTCATATACATACATATATCATTATTATTTCAGTGTAGGTATGTTGACTTCAAGATATCACTTTCCAGCCCCTCCCACCACTCTCACCCCCTTCAGTGAACCATCAACCATCATCTTCCATCCCACCACCATTCTCTACCTCCCACCGCCAACCACCTCTCCCACCACCTCACATAACCTTTCACCCCTTCTCACCACTCTCATCATACCTCGTCTCTCCAGCTCTCTCCAATTTCCACGCCCTTCGATTTTTCACATTTCCCTCCACCCCTCCCACCTATCCACCCCCTACATCACCTTCCATCACAACTAAATTTTCAGACGCCATTGAGGCGGCGGGCACCAAACCTCTGCTGGAGTTGCTGAATCGCCTGGGAGGTTGGCCTGTGCTGGAGGGCGACGCCTGGGACCCAACCATGTTCGACATGACACTGCAGATCGCCCGCCTCCGGACCCTCAACAACGAGGTGCTGCTGGCGGAGAGCGTGGCGGATGACGTCACCAACAGCTCCCGCCGCATCGTGCAGGTCTGGAGTAGTCATTATACACCAACAGCTCGCGCCGCATCGTGCAGGTCTGGAGTAGTCATTAGACACCAACCGCTCGCGCCGCATCGTGCAGGTCTGGAGTAGTCATTAGACACCAACAGCTCCCGCCGCATCGTCCAGGTCTGGAGTAGTCATTATACACCAACAGCTCGCGCCGCATCGTGCAGGTCTGGAGTAGTCATTAGACACCAACAGCTCTCGCCGCATCGTGCAGGTCTGGAGTAGTC